>VZTT01057701.1:0-37255 GCA_013400855.1 Buphagus erythrorhynchus | reverse complement strand
CTCCAGGCTCTGCCTTTGGGGAAGCGGGAGGCTACTTCAGACAAAACTGTTATCCATTAACATCCAATTATCACTTAGTCCAAGCCATTAATTATAAATCAGCCTCCTAATTGGGATAATTAGCTCTCTACTACTTAATGTAGTATGACTGATGCGTTTGGAAAGAAGGTAATCAGTCCATTTGTTTAGCGTTAGGCGAACAAATCCAACCCTCATGGTTTAATTTCAGCCGCAGCCTTCCCCCCCTCGGCCCACCATCAGCATTCAGAGCTCATTGCAGCTCCATTAATTGTTTGGGAATCACGGCGGGGATGGGCACACGCATCTCCGCGGGGCTTTGGGGACAGCAGCCCCCAGCCCGGGGATGCGACCGGGCTCGCCACTCCCTCGAGGGGAATTACTGGGATTTTGGGGAGGGGGTTAATTGGAGGGGACGGGTTTGAACCTGACCCCACAGTTGGGATCGCTCCGGAGAAGCGAGGGGCCCCGCTCCTCGCATCCCCCCGTCACCTCGGCCGGGCCTCGCCTCCAGAAACCATTTCGGGGAGAGCGGAAAAAACTTTCCTCTTTATTCCTTATTTTCCTCTCCTTTCCCCCACTTCCCCTGGATGTCTCATTAATGCCGGCTGCTCGGCGAGCCGCCGATAGCTGCGGGACATGATTAGATATTTATTACTGTCATTTACATGGAAAACTTGAGCTAACCAAGTGGAACTGGAGGGGGCCCGCCGGAGGGGACGGGATGAGGCGGAGCGGGGACATTTCTTTTTCCCCGGCGGAGCGGAATGCGGGACACAGCCGGAGAGCGGCCGGCTGGAGCAGGGGATGCGGGGACAGCCCCGCGAAGCCCCCAGCCAGGGACAGGGATGTTGGGCCGAGCCCTCCTCGGGTGTGGGGCTGCGATTCCACCTCGCTCCGGCCGCGTTTCGTTTCGAGAGGGAGCGAGCACCGCTCGGTGCGGGAATGCCACCGGGAAACAGGGGATGTTGCTCCCTCCCTCCTTTCTGCTGACGGCCTCGCCGAGCCTTCCCTCGGGGACACCAAGGACCTGTCCTGGGATGCGCTGACCCCTTTTTCCCCCGAGGTGCCCAAGGTCGCCGCCTGGAAATAAATGGAAAGCGCAGCCGGGAAAAGCCGCCGACCCCGGGGACAGGGTGGCTCCGTATGGGGCTCTTCTTGTCCCTTCTCTCCCCGAATAAAGGGACAGGCACGGCAAGTGTCGCAGTCAAACCCCATATCCATCGGAGGAGAAACTTCTCCGAGGGCCTTGCTTTGGACCAGAGGAGCCCGTGTATCCGCTGCCCCGCAAGGCTTTCGGGAGGTCACCCTCGCCCTCTCCTTGTCCCCTGCAAAGGGATCAGGTCCCGGGTGCCCCGGGCAGCCAGCACCGAGTGGGGACACAGACTTTTTTCCGCTCAAGTGCTGGCCGCGGTGGAGCACAACCCACCCCCCTTCCCTATCTGTTATCCCATGGCCCGAGGGGCGACTCTGGCGGAGATGTATGAGATCTCTTGCGGTAAAAATATGCATGCGGATCCCCATTTGGTTAGCCCTATAATGGAGGTGTAAATAGGTTTCGACTGCGAAGCCCTTAATTTATCAAGAAGGGCTGACAGCACAGGTCCGGGATTTATACACCCCTTAAACAGGGAGAGCGAGGAGGGGGGGCCGCAAAGGCCGGCCTGTAAGCTCAGCTTACAGGGGGCTCCCCGTCCGTTTTGCCGTCTAACCCGGCAACGGGGTGACGTGAGGGTATGATTTGTCCTAGAAAGGCTTCCTAGCGCTGCCGGCATCTTGCCTTCCCTTGCCGTCCCTTCTGCACTCAACTTCCAGCCGCATAATTGAGAAAAACCAATCCCGGGGCCACCCCGAACGCCAATCGCCAATCCCCATCCCCATCGTCCCCAGCTCCCGGCCCTACTCGGGGGTGTTTTTGCCCTCGGCAGCTCGCCCCAGGCTGCGCAGTTTTACTAAAACATCATTATGTAAATAGGGGGAAAGTTGCGCTCTCCTCCCGCGGAGCCCGGCTGACGGAGGGATGCGCGTCCCGCACCATTCCCTGAGCCGGGTTACAGCCCTCGCATCCCCGCCAGCTGCCTAAACCCGCACCGGAGCGGGCTGGAAGTTGGAGTCAATAGGGAACGAGGCCCCGAGCTGGTACTGGGGGTTTGCACTTTTTTTTTTTTCGCGATAGTTTGGATTTTTAAATTTTGTTTTTTGAAGCACGGTATACACCAAATAAACAAGTAAAACAGTGAAAAAGAAAAAAAAGAAACAAAGAGGGACAGGGAGACACAGAATTTGCGCTGGAGCCCCGGCTGGGCTTCTCCTCGGCGGTGCGCGCATCCCTGCCAGCGGTGCCTCCGCCGCCGCACATTCCCCCCGCGGACACATTCCCCCTCCTCGCAAGCAATGCCCAAAGTCCTCTTCTTTCCCCCCGCGCTGCCCGGGGGTTCTTACCTGGGGCGGTGGGGCAGCCTGTCCGCCCGCCGTGGGAGCGGGACACGCGTGGGAGCGCGGCGCTGCGCCCCGGCCCGCCCTACTCCATCCGCCCGCGCTGCCTGCGCGCCCGGCGGAGCTGCCATCTACCGGGAGGCAGCATTGCAGAAGGATTTTTAAAAGGAGCTTCATAGCGACCCGGGAGCTACCCAGCAAGATTTTCAATGGTCCTCCAGCCTGTCAATCAAAACGGGGCTGCTGATACACCCCCCACCCCCCCCCAACACTTCTTACTAGTCATTTACTCCAAGCCGAGGTGTAAACGCCTAATTAAATCCCTGGAAGCGGACGGGATGCCGGTGGAGGGAGGAGGGCTAGAGCCAGGACCGGGGGGGTGATGGGGTCCGTAAGGCACAGGGAAGGGAAGCCGTGCCTCTCTCCGCGCCCCCCCCGCTAAGCACGGCGCTGGATCAGATCCTGAAGTTTCCCTCTCCCCCGACGGCCCCTGGGTGGTGATGCTGGTGGGGGATAATCTCCCAACTTTAATTACAGAGCGACCGCGGCCCCCCACCCTCCTCCTGGCCGCCTCGCTGTCCCAGCTTAGCGTGCTGCACCCCTCGACTGCTCTTTAAAATGCGGGGCTGGGGGAACGGCCACGGCCACAACACGGAGAGATAAAATAGGAGCGGTGGAAGGAGCTCAGAGCAGCGCTGGGCGATGGATTCGCCGCCCGCCCCGTCGGGGAAGCTGCGCTGCAGCAGCCGGGAGCGCACGGGCGGCTCTGCCGGGACAGGGGAGCCGGGGAAGGCAGAGGGAGGGACAGGGACGAGGGGGACCCCGCGGAGCTCCGGCGGGGAAGGAACGAGCACTTAACGCATCTCCCCGCTCACGATTTATTTTTTTATACTTTCCCCCGAAATACTTTATTTTTTTTTCCCTTCGGTATGTAAAAAAGTGGAAAACCAGCGTTTCTTTTTCTTGTATTTCCTTTTCTTTTCCTTTTTACTCTCTGTGCGGGATTTTCACAGGTACCTTCCCGTCCAGCGGCCGGGCTGGTTATCTGGCAGAGCTCACTAACTGGAGCGGTGGTTGTGTTTGCTTTTCAGCTTTGCCATGCCTTCGCAGCAGAAAGAGCAGTTTAAAGCCTTTAGAGAGATTGCTAATAGATGCCAGTTCCTTGCCTTTAGATTCTCTCCCAGCCCAGGAGGATTTAGGATGGGATTGGGAGACGAGACGCCATTTCAGGCTCCAAAACACCCTGTTTTAAAATGACTGCGGGTAAGAGGATTAAAACAATAATACCCTTCTCTTCTTGAAGGTTTTTTTTTTCCCTCTCTCCCTCCTATAGAAAAGATTTCTTCTCCCAGAGCAAAACCGTTTAGACAGGAATTAAGGGAACAAGAAAGAATAAGAGGGGGGGAGAGGACCTTTTAATTTGAGCTTGATATTTTGTACAAATTCTGACCAAAAGAAAAAAAGAAGGGATAGGTCTGGCTCGGGACACCAGAAGGCTCTAAGTGCCACTTTCTTGTATTTATTTTTATTTTTCCTATTATTCTTTTTTTTTTCCTTTTTTTTTTAACCAGAGGTTATTGGGGTACCAAGTGATGGTCTCGGGAAAGAGACGGAGGGAGTGAACCTATTGAAATCTATTCCAACCTATTCCTGCCGACGTCCCGCTCGCCCCCAGGAGCGAGGAGAGCCCCTCGCCCCGTGCTTCCCCCCGCACCCTCGAAACCATCCACCCGCTTTTGGCCAGGAAACTGATTGGGCGAAACTCGGCGCACAGATCGCCGCGATCGCTTTTCGGGTGCGTTTTTCGGGGGCCCGAACCCGGGCTGGCCTGGGCATCACCCGGCAAAAACAACGCGGAGTGACCCTTCTTGCTTTTTCTGAGGTGTCTCCGCAGAGGACATCACCACTGCCACCGCCCCCCCGAGTTTGGCACCGGCACCTTCCCTTCTGCGCTAATCACAACGATTTGGAGCGGGGGACGCCGGGGAGCCGGCTGGCCACGCTTCCCAAAATTCAGCAGCCCCCCTGGAAGCCCCTCCTCGCCCCTCAAAACCCGCTTGGGAGCAGCCCCGCGGACCTGTAGCTCGCGGGATCTGGGGCACAAACATCAACCCCGGGGGACAAAAATCTGCTCCAAAGCCGGCAAACTCTGCGGGGCTGCTGCGCTCCGGGCAGCGGGGAAGGGCTCCCCGTGTGCCGGGGGGGCTGTGCCTGTCCGGGCTGGGGGCAGCGCCTCTCCTCAGTTGTTTCTGAATTTGCAGAATTTGTCGTTTGCAGCCAGGCACGAATTCCCAACCCCTCCGACCGCGATGTCACCATTGTCTCCACTCTGTGCTCTCTGAGAGCACGGGAGATTTTGTAATGACTTCGACGAAAAAGCCTGTTTTAATTTCTCCCCTTCCCCTCGAAGAAATCATAAGAGTTTCCCCTCTGTCTTCAGGATATCTTCCCGAACTCTCCAGCGACGGGATTTCTGCCGTTTAACCAGCCCCCATAAATCGCGTTTAATTCAGCCCTTCTTCGCAGAAACGAGTAAAGAGCGCATTTAGCGCAGCTCGGGAAAGTGCCCCCGGTTTGTCTGCGGAACTGATTTATCACATCTCCCCCCGCCCCGAGGTATCGGTGGGGCAAAGCATCAGGGAATCGGCACCAGTCGTGTCCAGATGACAGGGGCTTCTTCTCCAAAACGCGGGGAAGCGAGGGAGGGATGCGGAATGCCCAGGAGGAGGGAAGGCAGCCCCGGGAAGGGGCTGTTGGCACCGGGGGGACCCCCCAGGATCCCCCCGCTCCCCCCACGAGCCTCCCCGTCCACCCCGGGGCTCCTCAAACTTGTGTCTGGCACCGGCTCCGACACAAAACCTCGGCTCGGCTGGGCGAGAAATGGTTCTGTTCACCCCCGCCAAAATAATAATAATAATAATAATAATAATAATAATAATTTGACGAGACAAGGGTAGATGTCGGACAATTTTTTCTCTGTGGATTTTGCCTCACAGAACAAAATGAAATATGGAAATAAATAAATCTGCCACCCAGACTTGATCCTGCACTTCGAGACAGGGTGGGAGGAATTTATTAGTTCGCTATGTAGTAAGGATATTTTAAGTTTCCATGATATTAACGGTAATGTTTTTGGCAAACTGTCTGGGTCTATACATATACCAAAAAATCCCCTTCAAAGACCATTTTTATGTCTTTCCTAAGTAAACCGTGAATTTCAGGCTTCCATGAAGCCTCTAAGCCCCCTCACCTGCATGACAGGAAGGACAGCTGCTACTTTTAATTTGAAAAACTGCTTATTTTGTGGGGAAAAAAACCTAAACAAAAACCTACCCAAACAACAAAACAAACAGTGGAACGATCAGGGTATAATGTTGGAAGAAAATTGTGCTTTTTCATATTATTTAGAAATACATATAATTTCCCTATCTCTGGTATTGAACACACACCACTCCATCCCCATCCCCACAGAATAATGTGTTTGCATTTGCACAGAAATCTTGGTTGTTTCCTCCAGAACAACTAAAATCAAAGCCAAGCTGGTTATGTTTTAAACAGCTAGTGCATTAACTCCCTCCCTTTCTCTCTTTGTGTTTTGTTGGTTTTTTTTGCTTGTTTGTTTGGTCATTTGTTTGTTTGGCTTTCTTTTTTTCCCCTCTTTTTTTTTAATAACACCTCTTTCCAGGAGAGTAAACTGTGTTAGAGAAGTGAAAATTTAATTTTAGGCTAAATAATGAGAAATAAAGCTCCATCTTTGGAAGATGGACAAGGAAGAAAACTCAAAACACTGACAAACCTCCTTGCCCCTGGATCTATGGCAAATACAGTACAAGACATTTCTACTTGCCTCAAATTATAATGGCAACAAGGTCTTAAAATAGCTACTTAACTAAATCAAGGCCACTTCGCTGCTTGGTTTTGTTTTGGATTGTTTTGGGGGGTTCCCCCCCACCTCTCTCTCTCTCTCTTTTTTTTTCCTTTTTTATTTTTTTTCCTTTTTTTTTTTGGTATGGGGCATCTTTTGGGGGTTTGAAATGTTCCAGACATTGTCCAGTACTTTGTCCCCGACGCCAACCGCATTCGTGTGAGACCGAAAGGGGATTAACTTGTGAACTTTTAAAAATCAGAACTTAAATGAGAGGCAAATCTAGGCCACAGCTCATTGTGGGAACCGTTTCTTAAGCAATTAAAGCGAGAAGAAATTCCTCGCAGCCTTTTTCCTTAAAGCAGCTTTCTGAAGGATTTAAGGAGGACTAGTGTCCGGTCCATCAAGAAAGATTTAAACTGCACAGTGATATAGAAAATCTCCACTTGCTCTTATTTAAAGGGGCACTATCACCATTTCCATAAGACCCTTGACATTGTTTCTTTAATCTTGTTTATAAACTTAAACAGATTTAAAAAGTTTTTTTCTCTTCTCTGCCTCCTTTTTTTTTTTCCCATGAATTCATTGAAAATATATTTGATGCAGTATTTGAAAAGAAACCAAAATAGGCTCACAGTTGGCTCACAGTTAAGGATTTTCTGTTACTAAAAAGTCTCAAGCCACAGCTTGCTACATTTCTCCTTTTGCTCTTGGAGGTTTGGAGGAAAGTGAGATTAGTGGGGAGAGGAATTTATATTTTTTTTCCTCTGGAGTCAAGTATGCAATAAAAGTTTCTTTCTTCCCAAATTAAGAGGATACAAAGCACCTTTTCCCTCCAAAATCGACTCAAACCTTCATGCAATATTTGTAGTTTAGCACATTTTCCTTTGGCTGAGGGTAGCATTATATTCTAAGCAGCCTGCTGCAATGTCAGGTTTCTTTCTTTTATTCCCTCCTTTCTCTTTCTTTGCCCCACGAGTTCTCTCTCATTAAGTCCTGGCTGTTTGGGCTGGTTCCTACCCATATTTTGAGGTCAGCCAGTATTTCTTACAGTTTTTCCAATTTGAACTACTTGACAAGGTTTTCTGCACTACATTAAAAAAAAACCCAAAACTTTTCTTATTCCAGAAAAACCAGTTGTTCCCCCTTAAGTCTTAAAAAGAAGAAGAGAAAAAAAAATAAAAGAGAGTGAACACCTTGGAGTCACCAAAGCTTTTGGTGCTTATAGCTAATTAATAGCCCTAATGATATTTTTCCAAGTCCATGAATACATTATGTTTGCAATCCAAAAAGCGTTAGCCCCATTCAAGGGTACTTCAACATCTGCTCATTTAAGGGCAATTAATCATTTTGATATATGGTTTAAAATTGACTGCTTCCAAGGGACTTTTTTTTTTGACAAGAATAACAAAGCAATTTGCCAGGAGCCATCTTCTGGACATGTTATTAGCGGAGCCTTCATCTTAAAGAGGGTTTAAAAAAAAAATCCTCCGATTTAGGTACCTGCTTTAAAGGGAACCCAACACCTTCTCTCTCCTGCTTGCTTTCTTACACTTCCTCCAATTCTTCATCCAGCTCTTCATTCCTCTGTCAAGAGTTAGAGAACACTTCCATCTAGACCTGAAGTTTAAACCCTGAGTGCAGAGGCATGTGAGTTTATAATTTTGCTGCTCAAAGAGAATGTGAGCTGAATATTACAAAATACAGAGCAGGCTCAGCTCCTCCTCCCATTTCCGCTTTCTCTTAATTGTGATAATAATTAGTTTTATGTTTTTGAGTAAAAAATGCTTCATATTCTCTCCTTCGTCTCAACCTTCTCTCAAATGTAGCCAAGGAATTTTTTTTTTTTTTTTTTTGCTATTAACTGCAGTTTGTAACTGCAATAAGCCATTCCTTAGTTTAGCCTATTTTTCAAAAAAATACCTGTAAGGAATCAAATCTACCAAGAGCATTAGGTGAAAACAGCCAAAAAGATCAATTTTTTCAGCCTGTGGTTCCTGGTAAAAGTGTTAGCTGAGAGAATGTAAAGGGGAAGTCTCTCCCGTGCAGGGAATTTAAAGTATAGTTATGACAGGCAGATCTGCTTATTTATTTATTCAGTGAATCCCAGCTGTGTTCAGAGTCTCCTGCCAAACAGGGGGCCCTTTCCAGCCCAGGAGCTGCAGATGAAGGAGGGCATCCAGGGCAAAAGAGATAAGCAGGAAAGGTGATGAGAAAAGGCAAATAAATAGGGGAGTGATGTGCCCAGCAGAGGCAGAGTCTGGAGGAGAGGGCTCCCTCAGCTGAGTCCCTGCCCTCCTGGGAGAAATGGATTTCAGGGTCCCCCTTCCCTTGGGGACACTGCACTCCTGCCCTGCTCTGTCACAGGCACAGGTGTCTCCCTCCTGTCCTTTCACAGGCTGCATGGAAAGAACCAGCAAAATCGAAATTTTGCAATAATATGTCAGAAGGGTTCCTGTTTAATTTAAAATGTTGTTAATTTATTTTCTGTCGTGATGCATTGAAAATTGCCTTTTTGTTAACACCTGGGTTGGATTCAGAGTTCTTTATCTGTGGCTTAATTCTGGTCTGGGGCCATCCAGAGCCCAAGCTACTCCTTATCCACATGCAGTTTTTATTCATCAGTCTACAGCCAATGAAATGCTATTATTTGCTTTAAAAAGGTTATGTAAATGAGTGGAGGTGATTTTAAAACCATTCCACTTATGGAAGATTTGGGTTTTTTATCAGGAATCTGAAGGCACCCTCCAAGTAACTAAGTAGCCTGGAAAAAAAATCTAACCAGGGAAGAAATGGGGGTGATTCTGAGTTGACCCTGCTGCTGTGGTGTGCTGCAGTTGTAGTTTGGGTATGAAATATCTCTTGTTCTTTGAGGATGGAGTGGTGGGGACAGGTGACATCACCCAGCTCATGGGGGTGACACAGCACGGGTGGGAGGTTGGTCCATCAGCCACCACATGGCCAAGAAGACCTGGTAGCTCCTTGGTTTTTAGATGTCCTGAGAAAAATGTTCTTCCTCCCCAGTGAGGCTGTAGAAATGACAATTTAAAGTCATTGTAGACCCTTCACCTTTGTATTTTGCTGATTTTTTTTTCTTTTTTACATATTTCTGTATTTTGCAGACAAAAGGCAGTGAAACATCTGAAAACAAGCCTTTTCAGTCAGGCCCACAGATCAGGAGGGCTTGAGCACAGGCTGAAAGTTCAGCCCATCTGCTGCTGCCAGTGGAGGAGCTGGGGAAGCCTGATCTTCATGGTGGGCTTTTCTTTTTTTTTCTTTCCTTTTGGTATCTGTCTCACCCATGGATTAATTTAGGGGAAAATAATCTCTTGGGGTTTTACAATGGTTATACTGAAACCTGGTCCAAACATATCCACCTAGGCAGCTTCACAGACATCTTTTATGGTTTGGGTGTGCCTGGAATTTTAATATTCTCCACACTCATGGGATGCACAGTGGGATGCTGCCTCTCCTCTGACAGGTGTTTCCTTGCCAGAAAAGCCTTTCCTTGCTTGTTTGAGACGTGAAGAGCTCTCCACATGGCCACTGTGCTCTGGTTTGTTTTTCAGACACTCGTGGAAAGAAATGTGAATGTGGAGGAAGGCTGTGATAGGGATGTTACAGCTCCTGGAGCTGCTTCTCCAGCTCCTGGAGGGCTGGAAACGTTATCCAAGCAGAAAAGAAACTCCAGAAAGTTGCTTAAATTCAGGCTCTCCCCATGGGATTGGCATGGAGAGACTTCATTTTCTAGCTTGAGACCCTGCCCACATGAGTAGCAAAGTCAGTCTTTTCTTGGCTTCCCTTTCAGCACCCCATAATTTGGGCAGCTGTCAACAGCTGGGGGGATTTTTGATTTTTTTTTGTTTTGTTTTGTTTTAAGAGCACAAGGTAAATCCATAAGATTTACTTATGCTCTGAGAACATGCTCTGAGAACATGATGCACCTGCCTGTGTGGGGACAAGTCATGGATGGAGTTTGGGGCAATGAAGGTGTTTCTGACCCTGATTTTCCTGAACCCTTAAGCCACTGCTGTATCATCCCTCTGTTCCATTAGCTGAGGTCCAGCTCTGCACTGTGGGATGCTTTGAATCCAGCATCACTTTCTGCTGTGGTTTATCCCCCAGCGAGCTGCTTNAGGGCTTTGCCATAGGGACCAAGGGTTTGTCCTTCACCAGCAGATCAGACCCAGAGTTGGATCTCCCTCACCATGTTTTCAGAAAGAAGCCCAAATGTTGATCTCTTGGACATCAGTGCAGGCTCTGCCAGTCCTGGCAGTGAGGCTGGATGCAGTTCAGTGCTACTTTGCTGGTGTAAACTCCAAGTAATTTATTCAAAAGCAATGATATTTATCTAGATTTACATCATTTAGCACTAAGTTCAGTCCTTCAGTAACGGATGCTCAAATGCATGACTGCATTTATTTTGTACCTACCTCTGAGCAAAATGACAGATACGTTTCCTGGGGGATAAAATCCATCTCCCAGGCACACAGCCAGGCTGGCTGTGTTTTCTGCAGCAGAAATTTCAAGGACATAAGAGGACTGGGGAAAAAGAACTTTTCCTCCCAGGTCAGGAGCAAGGCCCAGCAGCCACCTCCACCAGCACTAGTGCACCAGTGGCTCCAGCCCTTGTGCTGGGTTTTTGAGCAGCTGGAGGAAGGGTTTCAACCCAATTTCCCTGCACTGGTGCTGGTTTTGGGGATGTGCTGGCTGCAGGCACCAGCCAAGGCCATGCCATCTCCTGTGCCACGCCACCTCAGTGGGTTTCTCTGAGAGAGTGACACAGGAGGGGAAAGGAAAATGAGCCCTGCTCAGTTTTGTGTAAAACACGACATGAAATATGTTAGGTAAACACCTTATTAGAAATGATTTGTCATTCCTCTGCCTCTCTCAGCTGCATGTAACTCTATCTCCAGACTATTATAGTATCAAATATATTTTACAAGAGTTTTACCTACAGGTGACTTGCTCTTTATTACTGGATGTAGGCAAAATCAATACTTTAGTAACTAGAAGATCATTTATTTTGCTTTTTGAAACATTTTTCAACAGTGGGAGAGCAGCTAAAGCCTGCGAAGCTATGATTAAGAACCCCAAACTCTACCTTCCTTTCCTTCTCTGCCTCCTAACGCATTTATTGACTTAAATAGGTAATTTCCAAACCCAAAACAGCATGCTGAACAGCCACTGCTGGTGTACGGTTATATATATACATATATATATATACACACATATATTTTTTCCCTTGCGGACAGATAATTCTTTAAACTTGGATAATTTCAAGGGGGAATCAACTTAATATAAATGTACCTGTCACTGGTTGAAATAGAAGCAGATTCTGGCCTTTCAATAAGGCCACTTCTGCAGTCCCACACTGGGGAAAAATCAAAAATTGCTCCGAACTGATAATGCATTCCTCCAGCTCCACAGCCCTGATGGAGTTCAGTCAGGCCAAATACCCCGGCTGCTTTTATGTGTTTATTTTACCTTCTGATTTGTTTTGAAGGTCATATGATGCAAAGATGATGGAGAGGAAATGCTTGCTGTTTAGGGAGGTTTGTCCCTGAGTCACAGTGCTCTGCTGCTGGCAAGTGCCCCACAAGGAAAGGAAAATGCTACTGGGCTGGTGCAGAGGAGAGAGAGGCTTTTGCCTTTTCTCCCCAGCCTCAGAGGCTTTGTTATCCTTCAGGTTTGTGGCTCCTCTTGCAGCTGATAGAGCACTTAATCACTAAGGAAATTATCTCAGGCTGAAATGTCCATGTGCTCCAATACCTGGGACTTGGAGGGAACAAGTGACATTGCTCTATCCATGGAGGTGAGGGCTGTTTGGATAAAAACTCAGACTTTAGATGTGCAAGAGGCTCTTGAACATCTACATCAGCCTGGGCTTTTATTTACCCTCCTGTGAGCCAAGGAGAAGGGTATTCCCCCATGTAGAGGAGCAGCCAAACACCAGCAAGAACGATGAGGAAAACCCTTCCTCCAGAGAACCATCTCTCCAGGCACCTTTCAGTGCACTTCCCACCCATCCCACCACCTCTGGCCACTCTGCACACTGCTGGTCCAGCAGGATCCTGTCATGTGGTCACTTTGGGTCACTTGGTGTCAGCCAGACCACCCAGGGTCCTGCTCCCAGCCCATTCTCCCTTCCACCAGCAGGAGCAGGACTTTTCTTATGGCAAAGTAAAGGGAAAAGCAAAACAGAAGAGACTTTTGCTCATCGTCCCTTTGGTTTTAACAAAACGTCTCAACCAGCCATTTGGTATCAAATGAGCAAAGGTGTTTGCTTAAAAAAGTACATATGCACATACTGGTGTACTCACATTCAAACACAGGCACAAATGTAACAACCTACAGTTTTTAGACTGTAACATTTATCATTTGGAATGTCCTTTGATAAAGTCAAAGACCTTCTGAGTAATTTAATTTTCCAGAAAAATCTGATATAATAGTCTACTTGTGACAAGAGAGATTTTTAGGGTTTCTTTTTAATGGGTATTTTCTCTTTAGTAAAATGTAATTTCCTGTTTTGGAGGGAAGAGCTTGATTCCCTCACTCATTCAAGCAAGGATACTTGTTTTTTTCATTCTGGCACAGCTGCACAGGGTCACACACACTGGGGTTTGGAATATGAAGAGCCTTTAGACCCTCCTTTAACCCAATATGGTGTTACATCTGTAGTCTCACAGCTTTGCTACAAGTGCTGTGGGTATCAAGGCATGACTCCATGTCCCTCAAAATAAAGAAAGAGCTGGGGACATATATAAATTGCCACAGGATGGAAATAAGTTGTCATTCAGGAATTTTGCTGGATTTGAATTGGGGTTTATTTTTTCTTGCTCCTCATTCCTGCTTTTGAAATGATCTTGTCCTGCAGGAGGGGTTGGCAAGTGCAACACCCCTTTGTATTTTGATTTGAGTAGGGGTAAATCTCCCATATGTGTAAAACCTTAAGGTTTTGGAGGTTCTCTGTCTCCTCCTGCCAAAACCCCCCACAGTCTGTCTTCTAATGCTTGGAAATCCTGTTGGCAGAGAAAATGCAGTCCCATCATCACTTGGTGCTTGGTCTTGATTTATTTCTATTTTACTTATAGCTTTTTTTTTGCAAGGATATCATCACATGGGGCTTTTCCAGTTTATTCTGCTACCTACCAGAGTCATGGCAGAGGACTGGGTCTGGGTGATGGGGACATCTCACCAGCACATGTTAAGATTTAAGCATCTCCCAAAGGTGGGAAGGCTGAGGATCACCATTCCCTTGCACAGCTGGCTGGTGCTGGAATAAATGAGATTCCCTCCTCTCCCAGTGCTGGGCTCCAACATGTCTGGAGCAGTGCTGTGGCTTCTTTTCACCAGGGTTTGCTGATGATGGTCCAAGTTTCACTCAGGAGAAATGCTGCCCAAGCTCCAGTGAGGCCTTGCCTTCCCCTCTCTCTTCTCTCAGAATTTTGCTGAATTTTGCTCATTTTGGAGCAGAGTTTGTGGCAGGAGCCTGGGAGGTGGCAGCTCAGGCAGCTCAGCCCCTCCACTCCAGCACCCACCGTTCCCATCTCGCATTCACAACGTGTCCAGCAAAGTTTGTGTCAGGGGGTTTAAACTTCAGATTTGTGTGACCAAGGAATTCCCAGTTCTGTTGCATGTGTTCCCCTGTCTCTCCCTCTCCCCCCGTCTTTCTCTTGGCTGTGAAACAGCACAAGGAGACTCTTTGTATGCTCCTAATCCTGAAGCAACACAGCTTTAGCAACATCCAGGGATAAAAGCACCATCAAACCACAACTTTATGGGGGCAAATCTCCTCTAATCCCTCGCTTTAGCTAAACAAAGCTTCTTGCCCTAATCCGCTATCGCTTTAAAAAAAAAAAAAGCTCAGATTTTGTTTTTAGTAAGAAGATGATCCAAAGGACTAATTTTAAGAGAGACTAACCAACTCTGACAGCTTTTAAAATAGACGACAAGAAAATAGATGCAAACTTTCCTCTCAATTCAAGGGTTTTCAGGCTATGCAATAAGAAAAATATCCAGGGTTTAACTGCTTTCCTTTAAGCTCACTTTTATTGTATTAAATGCTCTGACCAACTCAGATTCAAATCACCAGGCCCAAATGCCATTTGATCTTTAAATAGAGAGTTAAAAAGTGTGCATATTATTCCCAGGAAGGCAGTCCAAGGAAAATCAATTATCATAAACAAGGATTATATTACACACACGGTCAATATGGAAAAACAAACATGATGCTGATAATGGGCCGTGGAAGTGGCTCACATCTGAAGCCACTTTACATTAAAGATAGTTCTTTATTAATTTCAGGATGGATGTGTATAAGTTTGGTACTGAGGAGAAGTCAAGCTCTTAAACAGTCAGGCCAAGCTTTCACTCCAAACATGAACCAAGTGTTAAATTTTCCTTTTTAAAGTTTTTTTTTTCCCTTGTGGGATGGAGCAGGGTTACAGTTTGACTTGGGGGCTCAGCGTGTGTGTGGCTTAGCGCTGCTTGGCTTCAGATGTGGGAAAGTGCTGGGCTTGGAGGAATCAGAGGGAACCACTGTGGTTCCCAAAACCCTGCTAGTTTGAGCCTCTGCAGTGAGCAGGTGCCTGTCTCACTCCCATCCTGTTCCCTGGGTGTTGCAGGAAACCAGATAAACTCATTGGTTTCTACCCCTGGTTTATATCTCAGCACTTACCATGAGGAATTTTCATTATCCATCAGCATCTAGTCTGACATTCAGCAATCTGCCTGCAGGATGAGGAGGATGAAGAGTGGGGTGTTGCAGCATCATGATTTCATCCTTACTCATGCTTTGCTCCTAGGGAGCAAGAAAAATCTGTACCCCGGTTTTTCCAACATGTTTGATGCAGCCTGATCACCTTGTTGATGTGAGGAGGGGGACTTTGGCAGGTCTCTGTTCCCTCACCACACCTGGGTGGGAAGGCATGGACCCCCACCCATCTACTCCCATGCTTGTGATCTTGTCCCAAACGGAGGATGGGACCTTTCCTGATCACAGATCCTTCCTTCAAGCTGGCTGGGGAGCAGCAAAAAAACCCAAAACAGCATTTCTGTCCCCAGGGGAATTCCAGCACTTTGAAATGTGTTTGGAAATGTACAAATACGACTGGGAAGACAAAATAATCTGTGGATAATTTTGGTGTTCTGGCATCAAAGGATGTGAGAAAACACCAAATACAGCACGAACATGGTGCTCAACAAAACTGAAGTTGTAGGAATATTTTGACGTAGCATAAATGTAGAAGTGAGGAAAGTGAGGAAACTCTCCCCATGTGGAAACTTGCTGAAATGAAGCAGTTTTGATGCTCAGTGTGCAGAGAAACTCTGTGCAGATTCTTTGGATGTTCTCCCATTATGAGAAGCTGTCGAGCATGACATCTTTTTGCCACGTGTTGTCTGATTGCAGTCAGATGGGGAACAGTTCTGCCTGACTCCTTGGGAACCTTCCCCATTAATCCAGCTCGTGGGGGAGCCCCAAACCCCTTCATGCTGTGGATCAGCCCAGCCTTCACCAATGGCTATGGATCTCATTTCACATTTGGGGGAAGCCACTGCTGGTGTCCCAGATGTTCCACCTGGTCCCTGTGCTGGCACTGCACCCCCTGGCTGCACTTGACTCCCTGTGCAGCTGTGACAGGAGTGTGTTTCCCGAGGCCCTTGGCTGCCTGGGAGCTTTGTCCTCAGCCAGAGAGACGTGTATAATCTTTGGCTAAGCTCCCCCAGGACCCCCAGCCCCTCTCTGCTCAGCCACACTGAAAGGGCCCTTTTGAAGTCTGCCAGGATTGCAGGGTGTGTTTGCCCTTGGACGGCACATGAAACCAGCAAACACCATTTCTGGGCAGAAATCTCCAAAGTCCATATCCTTTCAGCCCTAAAGTTTCCCTTTCTCATTGACCTGTGCCCAGAAGTGAATCCTGATTTGAATAGCAAATAGTAGCTGTCTTTCCCTCCACAGCTAAGCTGTTTTCTTTTCTTCCTCCTGAAGCAAGGTGGGAGCTTTTCACTTCTCTCTTTGGAGCAGCCGAGAAGCAGCAGAGCTGGTGGGTGCTGAGTGGAGGCCCCATCCTGCTCATGCAAAGAGCCTTTGATGGAGCTGTTTTCCCTTCTGCAGGCCCAGGCAGCAGTGGTTTTCCACCAGACCCTGCAGAAGTTGTGGCACATAACTGGGATGTTTCGGAAGCAGCCTTTGGTTCGGCCAGCGTGGGTCTGGGCTGCTCAGCGACAGACTGATTTTATAGCACCTCGTGTCACCTGCTGATTTGTTGTGTATTCAGCACCAGACATGGAATAGGGAAGCCCCAGCGGAGGAGAAGGATGATCAGCAGGAAACCTTTAACACTTCAAACCTCAGAATACAGTCAGAGTAAAAATATTGTCACCCACTCCTGTCCCAGCCCCACACTGCAGAACAGGAATGAGCCAGGGGGTTGGGTCTTGTAGCCCGTAGTCAGGCCCAGGAGATCAAATGTCAGGTGGGACAAAGCTTTTGAAAGGCACTAATTTGATTTTTTCCCCCCCAGTATGCTTCTCCTCCCAACTGCCCTTTGGAAAAACTGATTTTCACAGGCCCTGGAGAATACAGCCCTGAGGCTGGGGACTCTGCCTTTCCCAAAACAGCCACAGGATGCTGACAGGTAAAGGGGGCTCTAAGGAGCTCTCCTGAGAGTTGTGGAGGTAATGGGATGTTTTCTGTCCCTCTGATGGGACAGCCTGGGAGAGTTTCCACAGGTCACTGGCACTTTGCCTTTTCAGTGCTCTTCCACTGGAGCAGGACAATGGGGAAAGTGCCTTCATTTGCTTTTGTGCTAATGAAGTCAAACAAGCATCAGGGAATTTGCACTGGGGATCTGTATTAGGGGTTTGATCTGTATTAAAAAAAAAAAAAAAAAGCTCTTTGGGTAAAGCTTATCCCCCAAAAAAAGCATCTGGTAGGCTGAGGGCATCTCTTTTGTTTTCAGAAGCTGGGTAGTGACTGGGAGTGGGGAATATTTTTTCCCTAGGTTTAGATTTGAATCCATATTTTTCCTTTGTTCAAGGGGGAAGTGATGGGATATGGGAATACCCAGTTTGATCTCAATGCTGGTAATCAATCTGCTCACTGAAAGAAAGTTACAGAAGCCTGCAGCCTGGTGAGCAACCCCATTTGTTCTCCATCCCTAAATCTCCAGGTCCAGGAGTCATGTGATAGTGCTAGACTCTTCATTTTGACTTTTAATCAAGCTGCAGGAAGGGACCTATGTATCATTTCAAAAGCCTGAAAACCAGAAAGGAAATGTGTGACATTATGCTTTATTTTCCTTTTTTCTCTCTTGACTCTAAAGCCCAAGCTATGGACAAGGGCACTGAACAACCTGATGGGAACATTTTGAGGCTTAATGCAATTATTCAGCATGATGAGATATTTTGTAGGATTGTAAAATCCTCTTCTTTGTTGTCTAGATGAACCCACCTGAAATCTGTGGAGTTCACTGTACTGCTGCCACTGTGATATCACTTCTACTTTTCACCCTAAAAAATTGACTGTGCACTGACTTTCAGTTCCAGGTTTTGAATCTGAAGCCTGGAGCATCCAGCTCTCTCCTCCAGCCTTTTCTACTTTCTATTGCTTTTCTTAACATTGGATGTGAATAGCTCATAACACCTCCTGCAAACAGCAAGCAAGCAGCAAACCCAAACATGTCCCCATTGCAGCAAATGCTGGAAGAAATAAATTCAGCTGAAAAATCCCTGTCTTGGTTTTTTGTTATATTTCTTTCTCTTGGATAAGGCAAAAGAAGGGGGAAAAATTAAAATCCCTTGGTTGCAAAAATGCCTTCAGTCAAGTTCTCTCTCTTACTGACAGCTCAGTTCCAGCTACAGAAGTCTTAATGATATTTTGGCCATAATGCCGAGAGAAGCAAGAAAGCCCCTTCAGACACCGGGAGCTTTCACCCGAGTGGAGCAGTAAGTAGACAGCTGAAATGTATCTTTGAACTCAGGCAGGCAAAACTGGTTTGTTGTGTTGTCCCTGCTCCTGCCCACATCCATCTCCCCACGGGTGCTGGTGGCACGTGTGACAGCAGCTCGGGGCTGTCCCCACGGCGTGGTCAGGGGTGGAGGGCTTGGTGCCACCAGCTGCTCCTCTGTCTCAGCTATCCTTCATCAGCCTGGAGGTGCTGCTAGGACACAGTGGGTGTTTGGCCCTTTTTATTGTGTGGGTTGGGCAGGTATCCCATGGCTGCAAACCTCACTCTGGTCACCCCAGCAACGCTTCCAAAGGTTCCCATGGAAGGAAAGCAGCTGGACTTCTGCTGGCCAGAAACTGGTCAGCAGTACCTGTCTCAGTGGGCTGTGGCACCCTGTGGCTTTGAGCATTGGTTTGTGTTAAACTGAGGATGAGCTAAGGGAGAGATGACTGCTCTCCTCTGAAGAGTGGGTGTTCCAGGGCCTCCAGCTCCCCGCTGGTCCGGGTGGACTGAGGCTGGATATTAGGAAAAGGTTCTTCACCCAGAGGGTGGTTGGGCTGGAATAGAGGAGTGGTCACAGCATTGGGCCTGGCAGAGTTCAGGAAGGGTTTGGACAATGCTCTTTGGACAATGCTCTTTGGACAATGCTCTTGGCCACATGGTGTGACTCTTGAGCATGGTCCTGTGCAGGGCCAGGAGCTGGTCTCCATCCTTGTGGGTCTCTTCCCACCCAGCATATTCTGTGACTCTGTGATCTCCTGCCCCAGAGCTCTGCCAACCCTCAGTGGTTGTGTCTGGCAAATGAGACTGGTCTCATATCCCTGATTTTGGACATATACTCCTTTTTTTCTGCTGCTGACACCAAATGTGCTATTTCTCATGGTGACCCTGTCCTTGGAGCAACCTCAAGGTCACATGGTATTGTCTTCTGTGGGGACAAAGCCATGGCTGTGCAGACTGTGCTCCCTCCTGTACCTCTGCCTTAAGAGGCTCTCAGAGATGTCCCCTCTTCTGTCCTCCCCTTCCTTCTATCCTTCCCAGGACTGAAGGCAGCACCAAGCTGTGTGGTAAAGGTGTTTAGAAGTGACATCTTGGTGCTCCCTGATGCCAGCCCTGATGCTGCTGGGCTTTGTCTCACCCCTCCTGGGTTTGGCAGTGGACTGGGGTGCTCAGTTAAGAGCACAACCATGTAGGAGAAGCCCCAGGCTGAAGTGGAGAGTGTTGTACTTGCAAGGCTTTGAGTGCTCGCTGGAAGTAATTTTCAAAAATGATCTTTTACCCTTTAATCAAAGTCTTAATCCATATGTTTTAGTTGCCCTTAGTTGCCCTTCCTGCCATGAGGCTGGAACCATTTGCAGATCTCTCTTGGCTATTGGTTGATCCTAAGTAATAAGCACTAATGTTTGAGCATCAAAATCCCTTGCAAAGTTGCAGTCTGGTAAAGCCATCTGGTTGAAATCTGTCAGTATTTATTATCCACTGGAAGTTTCTCTTTGGACAGCTCTGATGCTGCCTTTCATTATCATGGAAAGCTGATCATATTAAACTAATTACAGGGAATAGCTGATGACAAGTTGCTCTTTAATCTGCTATCTTTTTTTGAATCAGAATTAAGGTCATTCTCCAAGACCTTGATTTTGGAAACTCCCTGGCAGCAGTTGTTAGCTGGGTTAAAATATTTACAAATCCGCATATCTTCTGTTGCTCCTGTTAGGAATGAATAAGCAGGGATTTGTTAGTGGGGCTGAAATTCACCATTGTTTTAGGAGGTACTAAGTATTGTTCCCATGTGCTGCTTACACCACGTGGGGTGGATAAGAGGGGCTTTCACACATTCAAGCTTGCCAAGTCAATTTTTCTTAGGCAATGTTAGGTTGTCTTTAAATCAATATAATTTGTTTCCCACCCCTAGACTTGGACATACCAAAATAATGCCAGTCTGGTCTGTAAATTCTTCTTCACTGTGAGGAGAGAACAGCCTCTGAGTCCTTACAGACACCTGAAGGTAGATGGGGCAGCCTGTGGGGCCAAGGGGGCCAGGTCAGGGCACCTCCTGAGCAGGAGGTTTGTGACCTTGCAGGAATTGCAAAATGGATTGGAAGGAGCCACTGAGACCTGTGGATGGCTTAGGCTCTGCCTCCCTGTTCTGCTTGCTGGTGGGTTGTGTGTGGGGTGATGTAACTGCTGCCTGCCTTACTTTCCCTGGAGTTAAAGTCAATCCCTTGTGGGGTGGCAGGAGGGAAATCCAGGCATTTAGAATCCATTTTCTTTGGATAACGCTGTTTTTAGGTTGCTAATTGTCTATGTCCAAAGTTTGGAGGATGTAGGTCTATCCCTCTCTATGGCCTTCATCAGTCTAATGTTACTGCATCTGCTCACAGTCAGCTATGAGACCTGGACAGCAGCTTCTCTGCCACTTCAACTTCTCACCTGCCTTTTCCCTCCCATGAGGATTTACAGGAGAGGAAGGTTTTGGTTCTTAATGTTTACACAGCCTGGCGAGGACACAGCTTTCCAATTACCTCCATACTTTACAAACTGCTTTCTGTAATATGATGTAATTTACAGCTTGAGCTCACTGCCAGGTCCCTGGGATGTAACTTGGTATGACTGCCTCCATCCATGCAAACAGGAGCAACTGGAGTCCTTCCCTTAGGGCTTACTCAAATACACTATATTTAATAAGAGTTAATCCCTTTAACACAGTTGCTGGCCTTGCCTTTTAAAATTGGATTAAGACTGATGCACTATAGAGAGTTTTTAATGCCAATGAACCCAACCTGTTCTAGAAAATGGAAGTTGTAAACATGGTAAGGATTCTGAGATCAGTCTAACCTTAGGAATTGGCCTTGGGAAAGGCTGCACAAAGGCCCTTTTCACACCTTTAACTCTGCAGGACCTGAAGGCAAATCTGCCACAGATGAGGAAGGCTATCAGGAGTTCAGCTGATTCTCTGCTGCTCTCTCACAGGCACAATTAAATGGCAGCAAGGCAGAGAAAACACTTTGGTGCAAGTGTCCTGAGGAGGAAAAGCAGCAGGATTAGGAGACTGGAGAAGCCAAGCCCTAGAAGTGACCTTAAAATGGAGTAAAACTGATGCAGATCTGAATTATTGCTGGATCAGAAAAGTGAAAAAATAGAGAGGGTGTGTGTGTGTTTGTTTGTTTGTGTGTGTGTGTGTGTGTGTGTGTGTGTGGTGATTGACAAATAGTTGGGACATCTGTGGGCTAAAAAGAGCTGTAGAAGAAATAGTTCTCATTCTCCTAGAAATGCCTTTAAGGAAAAATGCTAAGCTACATGCTTCTGAGTTAATTTTCTGAAAAGTTTATATATCCTTTTATCCCATATTTGGGGACAAAGTATTTTACCTATAAATTTTAAATGTAAATTATGGATTCATATGTGAGCTTGAAGGGAGAAATAAGGGCTTAACCCTCATTTTTCACCAGGGCTGGTTTCTTGAACTCTAATTTACTCCTCTCCACAACACTGAAGGTTCTCATCTTATCTCTTGCTCAGAGCAATGAAGAAAAAGAACCATATGTGAATTGTTTCTGTGCTGGATCTCAGATACAAATGGGGCAGGATGGAGGCTGTCCCATGAACACCAGGACTGCACCAGGCAGTCAGGACTCGTTCATGGGGCATGGCACTGAGCAAGGCTGTACCCATGGGCAGCCAGGGCTTGATTTAATTTATTTCCTCCATATCTTCCATGCTTTTTCTAGTATCTTTCACTTTCTGAAGCAGTAAGGGGAAAGAGGTGTTTGCTTAGCCTCTTCTGTTTGCCCCATAATTTGTAATGTGGAGCCATAAAATTAAACCCAGGATATCTTTAGCCTATTGATAGGTATTGGCAATCTCAGATCCCTTTCCCTAAATGGAAGGGGCAGTTCATTGACACAAGCAATTGCCAGATTGCACTGGTATTTGGATGGGTAGGAAAACAAAAAAAGGAATAAACAGACCTGGGGAACTCCAGTTTGACATAAAAAACAACATGATGGATAGTCCACAGTGACCACTGGCTCTAGTGGCTGGAGGACACAAAAAAAAAAAAAAAAAAAAGGCAAGCCAAAAAAAAAAAAAAAAAGAAAAAAAAAAGCCAGGACAAGCAATCTGCAACCAGCCTAGGAAGATTACTGCCATAAAAGCAATGCTGGAAGGGGCTAGTTATCAAGTGGAAAACAAGAAAGTACAACTCGCTCCCTAGCCACCAGATTTAGGGGACTCTGGTTGGAAGGTTCATACTCTGGTGGGCCATTAGAGCAGAAACAGAAATGGATGCAGTAATCCAGAACATATTGAGTCTCTAGGTTGCCATGAAATATAATGCAGGGCGAAATGAATTATTTTCCAAGGGAAGCTGTAGAAAGCACATATATAGACTTTTTTTTATTGGGACTGTGTTATCAACAGTCTCTCTTAATAGTTGAAAACAGCTTCTTATGTTTTTTATAGAGTTTTAAAGATCCCTCTGGACGTGTCTGGAGGGGCTGGATGGGGGGACCTTCAGGAGGAGGGAGCAGGGGAAGAGGAGAAGGGAGGGAAGTGCTGTAAGTGTGAGCACAGTGCTGATTTCCTTGTGCTGTCTCAGCACTTGGGTGTGGTGCTGCATTATGTTAATTTTGGCTCATTCCTTGCACAGGAATAATGGCACACACACTTCAGTGCTGTTCCATGTGGAGCCACGCAGGCCTGGGTGTTATCCTTTGCAAGAGGGTGAACCAACACCTCTCCAAAAATTAGATAGAGGTGAGAAAAATGAGGCTTAATGCTGTTTCCATCCACCCTGGATGTTTCCATCCATCCTGCAGGGGATGGTAGAAAGCCAGCTGGAGGGGCCCCAGGAGAACTAAGCTCTTCCTGGTTTTGGAGGTTCAGGATCATCTTTTTCTCCTAAGCCCACATTTAAAGAATGAAAGAATCTTGTGAAATCTCTCTCATGACATTGATGGGACTTTAAATGTTTGGACATTGATGGGACTTTAAATGTTTGAGAGTGAAAATATTAAGGAAGATCTAAGAGGTTCTGATGTTTTTTTCCATGCACAAAAAGAAGTTTTATACTTTAACACCTGTATCCACTTGTAATACTAACTTCTGATGAAAGAGCTGCTGCTGGTGACATGAAGTTGTGACAAAATGAATCTTGAGATTATAAAAATAATGTGTAGTAAGGTCTCTTTTGCCTTGTCACCCGAATTTGAGGCTCTGTATTGTGTGCATGTCATGTTTGCAAGGCTTTTTGACAACCACAGATAAAACAAAGAGGAAAGAGAAGGGGAAGGGGAAGGGACAGATCCCAAGCAGGCTAAATTTTCTGTCTCACAAGAGCTGAGGTTTGAAGAGATCAGAGCCAAGGACTCAAATCATAAGAGCTCACAGCAGAGATTTTTAGTCACAGAAGAGTTCTTCCAAGAAAAAAACCTCTGAGTTCCCATGACGGACAGAGCACACAAAAGCATGAAAATCACTTTGCTTTGCAATAGCCTGCCTGTGTCTGGAATTGGGAAGCTGCCTCCAGAAGCAGCCTCTGAAATGTAAAGACTGCTGCATGCAGGAACCAATCCATCAGCCAGGAGTGTGGGGATATTGTCCTCAAAACATAAAGTTGGACTACTTGGAGTAAGAGATAAAAAATAATAAAAAAAGAATGATCAGTCCAAAACTCAGAAATTTCTTGAAAAAATGAATTATCTTGGGTAGAAAACTTGATTGATGCTCCCTGTCTGACCACTTAACACTCCTGTGCTTTCTTCTCCCTGTAACTCCACAAAGCTGTTCAGCAGAAGAACTCATAGCTGCAGTTTTTACTGTTCCAATATTTTTTTTTAAGTGCCTGTCTTGTTAGGTTCCTTAAAGTTCAGCTGATGCTCTACACAATATATATCAAAGAACATGGCAGGACAGTAAATAGTTTTTTTATTCATTATATATATTTTACTCATTATTATATACTCATTTCATTGCTCTCTGGGGAGATGCTGGGGGCAGGATGGACTAATATATACAAAGTGAATTCTGCACTAAGTACAGATCAAAATAATTCCAGAGACCCAGGCAGTGATCTGGCACACCATGCAGTCTAAATTACCTTTTTTTTTTTAATAGCCAGAGAGGTGCTTATCTCAGCTTAGCATTCACCTCTTGGGTTGTTCCCCTGCCAAAACAGCAGCTCCTGCCCCAGGAGCCAGCCCACAGCCCTGTGGGTGGGTGGGGGTCCTGGGAAGCTGTGGGATGTGGATGCTGAAGGGTGGTGGCTGAATGGGCAGCCTGGTGGCTGTGCTGCCTTCCTGGAGAGGAGGGGAGCTCCAGCTGCTGGGACAGAGATCCTGGCATGGCACGTGCTGGAATTCCTTTCTTGCTGTGCCAGTTTCTAGGTCTTGTGGGAGCATTTGGGGTGGTGGTGGGGGCAGATTGGCACAGATTTATATGCCAGGCTTGTCTCTAGCTCTGACTCTGCTGTTCCGCCTGGGCTTCCTTCATTTAGAGCCCTTTGTTACAAAATGTAATGGAAATTGCCCTAGGAGCCGTTTTCAATTGCTCGTGACGACGTAAGAAACAATTAGGCAAAGCATATTTTTGTTTATATCCTCACTGCCTCCTTTCCTAGGAGAGATTTAGAGATCCCTGGCTGGTCAGGTTATTAAAATGTTGCTCGGTCTGAATCTCATAGGCTGGGTTGGGGTTGTGGCTCCCCCTGAGCTGTGTAGGGGTGGGAGGAGTAGGGTAAGGGGAGAAACAGGAACTGAAAATAACAAAATTAGTGGTAAACCAGAGAATTTAATTTTTCATTTTCTTAGCTGCCCTAAGGGCAGTTTGCAGGCTGGTATTTTTCTACTGAGAAAAGTGCATTGAGCACTTCAAACTGTGCTGTGCTTGGACCTGGGACTGAAATTCACATTTCAGTGCTTGTGGCTGGTCTGCCAGAGCTGCTTGGCAGATGAGGCAGGCAAGGGTGGAAAAAGAGAGGGTGTTGGAGGAAGGGATGGCAATGCTGCAGATTGGTGATGCTCAGGGACCCTCATGTCTTGGGTTGTCCATCCCAAGCTGGGCTGAAAGCTGAATGCAGTGGGATGTGCCTGGACATGGGATCCTGGTCCCATGTGTGTGTTGAGGAGATACAGAAAGGGATTGAGAGAGAGCAGAAATCCTTCTGCCTCTCTCGCTCCCCCGAGGGATACTGATGGTGGATGTGAGCTGCCTTGGGTGTTCTGGGGTGGAAAAGTGTGCTCTCAGCTCAGGTACCCACCAGGAAATGTTATCAGGCAGGTGCTGAACCCAGTGGGAACAAGGGAGAGCCCAAGAGGGAGAGGGGCTGCTGAATGGGAGGGAGGAAGGGCAGAAAGTCCCACCTGCTGCTTAGGGACAGAGGTGACCCGAGGTGACAGAGCCCTAAACAGCATCCTGAGCAGTGGGATGTGAGTCCATGTCTGAGTGTAAGGAGCACCAGGCTCAAACCCATCAGGCTGATCCCTCCATCCTTCTGGCTGATCTCTGCTGGATGTTACTGATGGCTTATCTCCTTCAAAGCAGCCCAAACAAAGTGGTTTGCTGGAATCATCCTTTGGGAAGAGGGCTCTCCATCTACTGGACATGTTGCTGCATTTGGACCCTGCCTATAAACAAAACCCAGCCAAGAGCAGTCACTGGCAGCCCTGAAATGCTGCTGCTCTGTGCAGCAGAGCTGTGCAGCCCTTGCCCCATTAGGGAGGGCAAGCCCCTCCATCAGCTTAAGGAGCCCGGCGATCTGCATGCAAACAAGCATTCATCACTGCAGAAAAGGGCTTGGAGATGCTGCAACACATGGCTTGTCCTTGGGAAATTGTAGCCCGAGGATAACACAGTATTCGGACCTTCATCTGGCACAGGGAATAAACTGGAAGCTGCCTTCCCCAGTCATTTCAAATAAATCTCAGTTACTGATACAAAAGGCTCTCAGGGGGTCATTGATAAACCTCAGTGTGAAACCCAAACAGCACAGCCACCTCCTGGTGAGGAAGGAGCAGGTTTAGAATGGGTTAATTAGAAAGATAATGAGCTAACAAGGCTTCATTTCTGTTCAGCGGCTCAATGAGGAATTCATTAGAAAGGCTTAATCTAACTGAACAATCCCAGGGCTTAGAGAGATTGCCCATTGATTGCCAGCCCAAACTGTTTATTTACAGGTTTTTGCTGGCTCAAAGGTCTAATTCCTTAATTTCTAAGGCCATTAGGATGTGCTGTAAGGATGCCGTGTTTAGCAAAAAGCAGTGGCAATAAAAATCTGGCAGTAAAGCCAGATGGGAAGGAGAAAGGGATCAATGATCCCAGTAACACCAACCATGTAATTTCGGTGTGTTCCCCCAGCTAAAGATGAGAGCAGTGGAGTTTATATATAGGGTTTGGGTGCTACTGGAAAGAGAGGAGAATTGAAACATTAAGAGAGAAAAAAATAGAGCATGAACACCACGTAAGTGGGGAGAGGGGCTGGAGCTGATCCCTCCAGGCTTTTCTATTTCTCACTTCGTATCATAAAATGGACATCATTTTGCAAGGCTTTTCCAGGGGCTTTCAAACACCCTGGGGAACCTTCTCATCTTGGGAGCGTGAGGTGCCTCCACAGGGTCAGGGAGAAGCCAGGAATGTGCCACTGGATGAAATCTCCTAATTAACTCTCTGCAGACAAATCCCTTTTCCCCTCAGCCCTCTAGCAGCTACATTCTCTCCCTTCCTTCATGGGAGGAGGTGGGGATTTGCACTGCGGGGGCACCTTTCCCACCACAGGACATCAGTCTCCAGCACATCAGGCACCAGTGAGATTCTCTGCAGCCCTGCATGGTTCCCTGTTCAGTTTGTAAAAACATACTTTTCATGTTTTTACAAACTGAATTGATGCTGGGCTGCACAGACATCCCAGGAGGATTCTCTGGTTGAGATCAGCTGCTGGTGGTGCCTCTCTCCTGAGAACTGACAGGTTGGTAAAATTTCAAGCCAAAATCTCTGTTAATGCACCCTTTTTGGAAATCTGGCTCTGTTTCAGAGATTCTTCCTTCACTGTTATGCTGGGTTGTTGGGTTGTTGGTTTTTTGGGTTTTTTTTTTCACATGGAAGCAAAGCTGTGTGTTCTTCCGCTGCAGACTGAACCAATGTGTTTCATGTCCAGGAATCTTGGACCAGAACTTCCTGAGTTTCTTCCTGACCTCTCACACCCTTTTAATGGTGCTTTTTAGCAGCATGTGACAGGACTGTATTTATAGGAAAATGAGTGTCCTAGACATGGGTATAGCCCCTTTGACAAGACCATCTGCCACTGTCAGAGAAATGACAGGATGATGAGCCTAGACCTGAGGAAAAGATCCCTTGGTCATCTTCCAGTGCTGTAAAAGTGCAAAAACCTAGAATGCCTTTAAATAAATGGGAGATTGGTGCTGACCTGCCTCCTTTTCAAGCTCTCTGTGGTTGGTGAACATGACCTGTCGATCAGAACCATTATTGTTTGCACCACTGAACGAGGCTGGTGGTAATTTCTAGGTGGAGTATGTTAGAGTCACATTATATTTGCTGAGCTTTTAAAAATCTTGCTAGATTAATAGCCTTTAAAAAAAAAATCTATTTCAGTGCCACATTAACCACAGGCCACAGTGTATTAACTGACAAAACCCAAATTGTTCTTTAATATTCCTAAAGCTGGTGTTAAGCACAATAAGAACAATTTTTTCTTTCAATAAGAAACTGACCCTGGGTTTGCCCTTTGCCCTGACCTGGGGCTTTCTCTACAACCATGAGGGACCATGTGGAGTCATTCTGTTCTCCCTTGAAATCATGATAATTAAAAAGCATTTGCTTTCAGATTTTTCTTTTGTCTGATTATCTCTTCCCCTCTGGTCTCTATTCCCTTCTGGATGTGCAACTGGATTTTCTGTATTTTTTTTGTGCCTTACTGGTGAATTCCTCTGTTCTTCTGGTGAATCACAGCACACAGCAGTCCAGCTTTTATTTACTGCTAGATGGGCTTCCTGAGGTTTATTTATAGCAGAGAGAAGCAGCACAGCCCACTGTACAGTGTGTTATTCTGCTGATGTGCTTGCTAGCCCAGGGCAAGTTAGTGGCTCTCTCTCACCTGTTTGTTTGCCCATGCTGCAAAGTTTGAACACCAATACCTGTCTGGAAATCACTAGGTGAGGTTTTAACTGTAATTACAATGAAGGAGGTGTAAAAAGTAGGAAAAAATTCAGAATAAGAAGCAGAGTTTTTTCCCTCCTTGCAACGTGTTATTAAAAGGAAGAGCTTCAATGTCTCTGGTGCTGATATTTGGACATTTCCATGGTTAGCCTCAATGACAGTCAATAATTTGTAGGGACTTGAAACCTCCTGCTTCAGGGTTTAAACTGATCTCCAGGTGTTAGGATATTTCTGTGTAGTCATGGTCTGTCTGCCACCAAAGAGTGTCACAGCACCTCCTGCTAAAGTCACTGCTGCTGGTTCCTGGTTGGGATGGGAGATGTGACCCAGAACGTGGTCACTCCTGGCCACCTAAAATTACAACCACAGGGGGAATATTTGTTCCTAATAACATCAGTTACATCACTGTTTAACAAAATCTGTCCTCCAGCACCATGACAGCTTGGGAAGCAGTCACCTTCCTCCCTGTCTGCTCTGCTGTCTTTTCCTGCCCTGTCAGTGCTGGGGCATTGCTGTTATCTCAGTGACCAAAACAATGAAGCTTAAAAATGCCCTTCTCCTTTGCATTTTTTTTTTTTTTTGAGGACAGATTTAATCCTGGATCAATTGGCTGATCAGCGTGGAGGGGATGGAGGGGCAGAAACTTCTTAAGCCAACCCTAGGGAGTGGCTGGGCCTCCCATATTTAGAGCAACTGAGGAAATCAGGGCATCTTCTGTACAGAGAATTTTTCTCTGCCATTCGGAATCAAAGCAGCTGTTACACATCTTGTCATGGACAATCATCCCTTGAAAATGCTGAAAGGAAGAAAAAGGACTTGTAGCACCCAACTTGTTTTCCAAAAGTGACTGACAAATCTGCATGCTTCAAAAATAAGTACAGAAAGCAGAGATTGCCTATGCAAGTAGACCAAAATAAAAAGGAGTAAATAAGTAACTTCATTTACTGATTTATTCAGGGCAGAGCAGACAAACAACACTATTGTCAGTTTGGACAGCTTCTGTAAGGGAAACAAAACACTCAGATTTCAGCATTTCTGACAGTCTACTTCTTTAAAATCCTTTAAAGTCCTGAGCTTGGAGCTCCCCTAAGAGCAAGCTGATGTAATTCACTACCTGCAGTGACTGTGGCCAGGGTCTGTTTTATGGCTTTGGCTGCTGCAATATAAAATCAGAGTGTGGGTAGATTTGTATTTTCTTCAGTCAGAGGACTCGATAATGCTGCACTGGTACAATACTGCAAAATATTTACTGGCTCAGAGAAGAGCAAGAGAAGAATTGTTGAAAGCAGAATTTATGTTCCTAACTTGAAGTTTTCCTTGCTCTTGATTTTAGGTACCTGCTCCCCAAGAGAAGTAGTTGGGGGGGGGATGGAAAGAGCAAAGTGTGTTGTCTCTGTGTTTCCAGTGCATTGTTCCCTATGAAAGCATCTCCCTGCAACCTTTACCTTCTGTTCAGACGGCCCCAGCCTGTGAGGAGAGAATGGCAGATTTGTGCTTTCTAAGCTCCAGATGGGGCTCCTTTCTTCTTCCTCTGTAAGTTAATGGTGTCTTGCTGAGACCAACTGGGCATGTAAAGATTTGGGCAAAACTCACAGCAGTGGTCTCATAACCTCAAGGCTTCTCAGTCTCATCCCAACGTGACGGCCGGTCCCCAGCGGAGCTTGGCTGCGGCTCTGACGTGGTGCCAGAGGAGATGGGGAAGGCTGTGTTGATTACATCTGTTTACCAATGGTTAAATAAATTAAAAGCCCATTGCAGACCACCAGCAGGCCCTGCTTTCTGCCCAAGGTCCTCTCTGAACGCTGGTATCGCCCTCTGTGTGTCAGTATTGCCAGGGTGGCTCTGGTTTGGTCAGGATGAATCTTCACAAGTAAAAATAGGTGAGATATGAGCTTCCTCCTTCCAGCAACACCAAGAGCCTGAGCCAGATCCTCCCATCAGAGCATGGGCACACCAGTGGAGTCACTGGCTGTGCACCATAGGGCAGCTGAACTATATCCTATGCTAAAGACAAAGACAGGAAGAAACATTTTTGGGATCCCATCTAAGACCTTGGCAAACCCTGGAAGAGGACAAAAATCCTCCTGCAGAAGGATTTTGTACTCCATTGTCACTGTTGGCACAGCATGGGAAGGGTCTGCCCCTGATCATGGTCCCTGCATGCTGGGATTTGTGTAAAGTCACTGTGAGGGACAGTCACTGTCCTGAAGAACACGTGATCTTGATAAGTGGGAGCAGAAATGAGCCAATGACAGAAGTGACTGCAGTGATGGGAGGCTGGGGAAGAGCTTGGAAGAGGATGAGATTTCCACCCATGAGTCTGATCCAATACTGTCACTCCAGCTGGCAGAATCTTGTGGGAAGGAGGCCTGGAGGGTAAGGAAGACTAAGTGGCCAGCTAGGGCTCCTCTGCCTCTAATTTCTTTGATTCTCTGAGCTAAGCCGTCAGATCCCTATTTGAGGATTTTTTTATAATTCATTCCTAAGCAGCCAGATTACCAGCCATATGGATAAAGGATACTAGAGAAAGATTATTAAGATTATTAAAACAGATTATTTTTGCCATTGCGGTAGAAGTTGTGATCAATGGAAAAGGCTTGAGCCAGGCAACTAAGACAAGAGCTTTCATACTTTTACTTGCCCAGCCTAATCCCAGAGCTGCTGGTGGTTTCTTGAGCAGAGAAGCCTATGTCATCTGTTCTACTGATGGAAAGTCTCTGGGTGTCTGATATCAGGTGTTGCCTGTTATCAAAGATAGGGAAAGGGATGTTCTCAAGACCTCAGATTTGGCCATATATCACTGTGTGCATGTATGGAAATTATATCACTGTGTGCACGTATGGAAATTATATGTGTGAGTCCTGTTTGCTCTGATAGAATCTTGTGTTGCAGGAAACACTTTTGGGAAGAGAGAGGGACTCTATTCTTTTCTTGCTCACCCTTTTGGAGAGATGATCTCCCTTCTTTCCCATCATCCATCACTATATCTGTGATGCCATAAGCTGGGACAGCTGACCCCAACTTACCAGAGGGACATTTCAGACCCTACATCATACTCAGCACATAAAGCTGGGGGAAGAAGGAAGAAGGGATGAAGTTTGGAGAGGTGGTGTTGACTTTGCCTTCTCTGAAGTGTTACATGTGATGGAACCCAGCTTTCCTGGAGATGGCTGTCCATGGGAAGTGGTGAATGAATTCCTTGGTTTGCTTTGCTTTGTTCACACATGTGGCTTTCACATCACCTATTAAACTGTCTTTATCTCAACCCATGAGCTTTGTCCCTGTTACCCTTCCAATTCTCTCTCCCATCCCACCTGGGGAGTGAGTGAGTGGTGGTGTGGGGCTGAGTTGCCAGCTGGGGTTAAGCCATGGCACAAGGCTCAGCCACAAGTCACTACAGAGAGACTTGCAGAGCTACCAGGCACAGGCGTTGTTATTTTTGGTATAAGTGTTCTTGTTTCAAGTTTTTTCAGGTGTGAAGTTTCCCTGTTCGACAGCCCATCAATCACATAGGGGACACCATTAATAAATCTGTCCATGATTCTCCCTTGAGCTTGAAGAAAGAAAAACTCCAACTGTTAACAATTATTATAGAAAATTAACTCCATGGCTTTAAACAAAGTCTCATTGCAGGCTATTTTTGCATCAAAAGGATGGGGCGGGGGTGGAAATCACCCTAAGATCTGCAATGATGTGAATTTAAATTTCTTTGAAAAACCAGACATCTGACAGAAGTTTAATCCTGGAAGCAGAGGCAATTTCAATGGCTTCTCATACTGTTCTGTTGAACCCAACTCCTTGCTGGCTCCATTTGGTGACTGGACACTGCAGAATGGCATAATGGAGTCACCAGTGTTACATTTAAAGAGACAGCAAGGTCTGCTGCAATTTTCAAGGGTCACCCCATAAAAAATATTTCCACATCCTTCCTGAAACTCTCACAGCATTTTTTGGCCACGTTTAGTTATGTCTTTTAGAAAGCCTGTGCTCCTGGCTTCCTGACTGTCAGTAATGAAGAAGGTAAGTGATGGAGGGCTCCTTCCAACTCTTAGCAATCCATTCCAATGGCTAATTACCTTGACTGCCAGTGATTTGCAAGCTTGGACCGGTTTGAACCTTGTTGGCTTCAGCTGCCAGCAATGGATGCATTGTGTCTTCTGGATTAAAAAGTGCTTTATGCCATGTGATGGAACCACAGCCTGTGATCCTGTCATGGGAAGTAGGAAGGGTATATCCATGGGTGGAAGTCCTGTCATCCCAGAGGCTGCCTTGGAGAACAGCAGGATCATGCAGGAAATTTGCTGGAGTTTTTCATATATTTATACCTGCTCAAGGACTACCCTGAGTCTGATCTGTGTGCACACATCAGGGAGTTAAGATCAGAAACCCAGGAGCTGTTGTGTAAGAGGTGCAGCTCCCTCTGCCCAACACCAGTTCTGAGCCACCACAGACCAGCAGACTCCTCCTTTGCCCCATAACCTTCTGCACATAGCAGAGGTCTCTCCTTTCCACCCATGTGGCTCTTAGGAGCTCATTGCAGCCTTCCTGTGTCCCTGCTCCTCCCAAATCTCCCTGTGCAGTGTCTTTTGCTTCCCTCTGTCTCTGTCAGAAGCTTTCTCTGTGCTGATGAATCCATGCACAGCAGTGGGTTATATTCATTTGTCTTCTTCTCCAGTTCATTTATCACCATGAGTGCTCTGTTGTGGAGAATCCTGATAGAAAGTCCTCTTATTCTCCTGGTTGGCTGAAATATAGCATTTCAATCAGCTGATTGCTTATTGCTGTGACCTTGCTGGCAAATCTAGGCAGCCCCAGGAGGGTGGGCATGGAGGTCTCCCTTTGTCACTATTCTCATGTGGAAGAATGACAATAGCATTTTCCTTTCTCTCCTACTGTCTGCTCTAAAGACTTTTGCCTTGGTTTTTATTTCCACATTGTTTATTTTCCCCTGTAGAATCACGTTGGTTGTGGTTGTGGCAGGGCTTGAACACCTCCAAGGTTGGAGATCCCCCACCTCTGGTGTCCTGTCCAGGTGCTGCACCACCTGCATGGTATGCAATTGTTTCCTGCTCTCCAACATGAACCCCCCAACCCACAGTTTGTGGATATTTCTCCATTTTACATTGTTTGGCACTGGTAAGAAGTGTTCTGGTCCTGTTCTAAACACCCCAGTTAGCTGTAAGGAGCATTAGACCCCTGCTCAGAAACACAAAAACAAGTGACCTCTGGAAGTGCCTTCCAGCTTAGCTTCTGTGACTAGGAGACCCACACTGTGAAACCATCCCAGCTGCCCACAAGCACTTGGGTAGGGACATCTACAGAGATGCTCCATGGTGTAAATGGGTAGGATTTGCCCTGAGTTTTTCTGGCACAAGTGATGCCTGCTCGTGTTTTGGTTTGTGTATGTGACACGTTTTCCCTGTCACAGCCACACCAAGAACCACATCAGTCCTTACAAAGTACATATTACTTGCAGGTTCAGGCTTGCAAAAACATGCATGGATTTAACCTTAGATATGGCAGTAGAAAAGATATTTGTACTATTCAATGGTACATCTCACCATGATATAAATGTGGACACTACTCTTGAAGACTTTCCCCTGATTCCATCCATTCAGCAGCAAAAGGGTGAGTAGAGGAACATGATGCAGCCTTCCCCATCACCAGTGAGAACAAATGGATTCCAGTAGCAAAGCACACCATGGCTTTATCATTCTTTTGACAGGTAATTTTCTCCCTGGTGAATATATCCAAGACTCCTGGAAAACGCTTCTCAGTAGCTGGAATGAAGTTTTTTCACTCCTGGCAGCAAGGAATGAGCCCAGCAGTGGTACTGGCTTGTTGCTCTGTGTCTCTCTCTGAGTCCCACGCTCCTGGTGAGGCTCTTTATAATCCCCTGATTATGTCAGGTGTCCTCACTTGCCTGGTATGACCATAGGCCTGTTATTTATTACAGTGTTTTCCCACGATCTGTTGTACTCCCTTCTCCAGGGCATTTTGCACACCACTAGGAGATAATGTTCTCTCCCAGGAGTTTGCAGCAGAAAGGCTTATTCAGCTGTAAACTCAGTTAGGTGCTGCCCCTCACTTGCTAGCAAAACCAAAATTCAGATGCAAGAAGGGCTGTGGCGTGCTACTGAATGCAAAAAAGCAGATACAGCCTCCACTGCAGGGAGAATCAACACCACAGGCTGAAATGAGCTGGTAGGGATGTACTGCAAAGAGAAAATTCAGCCAAGGAAGTAGGGGAATGGACCTAGAGAGAAGCTGGGGAAAGAAGTAGAGGCTCCAGCAGAAAATCTTGGTCTATACAGTAAAAATGTGGAAAATAACCTTTCCAGCTCTCACAGAAATATGAATGCAAACAGGCTACCATCACAGATTCTCTGGAAGGCTTCAAGTCTCCCCAAAAGGACTAAAAATCCCAGCATCCCAGGTCAGGGCAGAGAAGTGGTCCTGCAGGGGCACCTGCAGAGCCATTCAGCCTCTGTGTCAGTACTGCATCAAAGCAAGGGCTTGAGCTCCATCCCTGGGTTTGCCTGCTCAGGAGGAACCCAAACAACAAACAAGATGGTTTAGCATGGTGATATTTCCCAGAGGAAGCGTGTTTTGCTTAGGAAAAATGCTTGGTTTTTCTCTTTCTTCCTGCCTTCTCACCCCCTCCAGCTCTTCTAGTTTTCAGCCACACCAATTCCTTAAACTGTCACAACTTTTCAAGGAGGCACAAGGAAGGTGACAGGAATACACAGAACTGTAGTATGGGAAGGGAGCAGAGCACAACAGTCCTGATAAAAGGAGGCTTCAGCTGGGGCAGAACCCTCTCCTGAACTGGTGAATGGTCATAGAAAGGACAAAATTGTTTGTTGGACATTGTTTATTTAAAGTTTTTACCCTGGGATTTCAGTAAACCTCTTTTGGATTCAGGGTCTGGTGTACTGGAAAATCATTATTCCCAGTGGAGCTGAAATGCTGGAGCTGTGCAGAGCTGAGCAGGTGCTGGTGAAGCCTGACCCTGCCACTTCCAGCTCAGGGCCCCAGGAAACCCAGCCCTCTGGTTGCCATCTCACTTGCCTCTCTGTATCTCTCTTCAATCAGTCCAACTGGGTCTGACAGCGTTGGAAAGCTTTCCTCCCTCCAGCCCTTCGTGGGTCAGTGCCCGAGCCTCAGACCTGCTTGTAATGAGCCTTATAAAGAAATAATGAGCTGGAAAGAGAGGAAGAAATGGAGGATAAGATCCTCCAGACATTTGGGGGTTTTATTGCTATTTTTTGTTTGGTTCTGTTTGGTTTGGTATGTTTGGTTTTGGGTTTTTTTTCTGTAGCTGTGATCAAGACTTGCAAAGCTTGCTTTTTTGGGGGAGATGTTTTGCCACCTTATAGCCTACTCCACTGGTTCTCTTGCTGCCCTTTGGAAGATTTAATTCCTATTAAAATACAGGAGTCTTGAGCAATTGAATGGTCTGAATTTCACCACCTGAGCAAAGCCACTAAATTGACTCATTAAATACTGGGATGCAAGTTGCTCCCTGAAAAGGTTGAAGAATGGCAAACATATTTTTGGCACCGTGGTTCACGTCCTGGGGAAAAAAAGAGAAAAAATTATGCTGGGGACAGCTTGTCAAGTTATTGCTCCTCAGGACTGCAGGGAGCATGAGGTACAGAAAGCATCCTGTGGTTGCTACAGGTCCCTCCCCCTTTGCAACAGCCTTGTGTGGGTGCTGGTGGTCACTGTGCAAGGCTGGGGGAATATTTCTTCCAGCTGGGAATATTTATTTTCAGACATGAATTAGCCTCTTTTGGCTCTGGGTTGCCCATGTGGCCCAGAAACCTGCACCTGGTCCCTGTTGGACCCCTCGTCCCATGCAAGTTCTTGACTCACAGTCACTGAGCCAAGCAGGAACCCCATTTTAGTTTTGGTTTTAGTAGGATCCAAACCCACCACTGTCTTGCTGTTCCATGTGTAAAAACTGTGCCTGACTCCTTTGCTGAGGCCAAGGGAGGAAGGCTGGGCTGTGTTTCCCTGACCAGCTGTACTGGCTCTGCCAAGCTTTGGTAGCAGGGGGGGCTACAGGGCTGGCTTCTGTCAGAAGCTGCCAGAAGTTTCCTCCATGTCCAGCAGAGCCAATCCCTGGTGGCTCCAGAAGATGGACATGCTGCTGGACAAGGCTGGGCCAATTAGAAGTGGTGGCAACGCCTCTGTGATGACAGAGTTGAGAAGAAAAAGTTATTGTGCAGTTGTGACTGTGGCCAGAGAAGAGCGGAGAGAGAATGTGTGAGATGAACAACTCTGCAGAGACCAAGGTCAGTGGAGAAAGAGGGGGAGGAGGTGCTGCAGGCACCAGAGCTGGGATTCCTCTGCAGCCCGTGGTGAAGACCATGGTGAAGACCAGCTGTACCCCTGCAGCCTGTGGAGGAGACACATGTAGGAGCAGGTGTTTGCCTGAGAGGAGGCTGAGCCTGTTGGAGACCCATGGAGAGAGAATCCGACCCTGGAGCAGCCTGTCCTTGATGGAAGAACAGCCCATGCTGCAGCAGTTTGCAGGGGATTGACTCATGTTGGAAAAGTTCATGGAGAACTGTTGCTTGTGAGATGGTCTCATGTTGGAAAAGTTCATGGAGAACTGTCTCCTGTTGGAGGGACCTCATGGTGCAGCAGGGGAATGACTCCTCTCCCTGAGCAGCAGGAGAAACCACAGGTGATGGAGTGACCATAGCCCCCACTCTGCCTCCCCCTGCACCACTAGGGTAGGAGGTGGAGCAGGGAAAGAGGGACCGGTGGAGGAGAAGGTGTTTTCAAGGTTTTCTTTTACTTCTCATGA
>VZTT01057700.1:77115-94244 GCA_013400855.1 Buphagus erythrorhynchus | reverse complement strand
TGGAACTGACTTCCCTTTACTATTTGCATTTGTGTTTATGTTCAAATTCTTCATAAGCACACAGATAACCAGCTGCTTAGCCAGCTAAAATTTCAATTGTATGTCATGTACACATGACTTATAAATAGCTTTGTAAATGATAAGTCAAACTTCATTCATGTTTGACAGAGCAGTCACCTTTTATTGCAGGAGAAATTAAGTAAAAGTCAACATGTACTTGTAAACAGAAAATTACTTGGACAGAAATGGAAACAAAGCTTAACATAATGGAAATGCAATAGATTCTGTTGCATATAACTTGGTTATCTTTCAAGATCAGATCTTGGGCCTAGGCTACTTGGATAATTTGCCTGAGACAACATAAACATAGAGGAGAAAACTCAATACAATAGAAACATTATATTAGTTTGTATTCAGGATTTAACTAAATGAGCCTTGTAGCCAAACTGCACTGCATTTGCTCTTCTTTTACAAAGTAAAAAAACAAGTAAGGAAAATAATTCTACTACATACAAATAAATGTTTTTGCATTGCAGCTATCAAAAACAGATCCATACTTTGCTGGATCCATTTCTCAAAAGCATGCAGTACTGAATAGGAATGAAAATCTACACAGGGAGCAGATGGATTCAGATGATTTTGGAGCAAAGACCACTGCCATCCTCCAAAATTTCTCAGACCACCACCAAAACTCACTGTCAACTTTATTTATTGTCGTTCTGCAAAATCACAGCAAATCATTTTTCTCTGCCTGTTATGTCACAATTAAGGAGCCACTGGAACACAGATGAAGCAGAAACACTTTTTATTTCAGGGTCTACAAACACACACATACTGGGAGCACAAATCATAAGGTAAAGGAAGAAGCAGTGAACTACTTTAGACACTTCTGGTGATTTTAAAGAAACAACAGATCAATTAGCTTGGGTGCTGAGTGTTCAACCTGTGCTGTTTTCAGGATCTCCTCCTTCCCAGGAGCCACATCTCCCTCGCTGCAGAAGCAGCCTGCAGTCCCTGCTCCCCGGAGCTGTACTGCTGCTAGACACAAAACCAGGTTCTTCTTTCCTGGATCACTGGGAGACATAAACCAAGGGCACACCTACAGAATTTACTCTGTCTTCAAGAAGCAGAAGGGAAAACAACAAAACTATTATTTGCATAGGGAAAAAACATTAAAAGCATGTGCAATCTGTAAACTTTAAACTGGAAAGCACTGCAAAAAAATATTAAAATTGCCTTAATTGAAGGGAATTAAAGCTAGCATTTGCAGCATGTGAGACACACAATAAAACAAGACATCCTACAAAACATCCCACTTTCAGATGTGTCTTGGACAAAAGCACAGGGCTATCTACAGAGCAGCAGTCCTGACAGGATACTTGCTGAGGCAGGTAATTCCAGCAGTCTATCTGCTGATTTTTGCTATGTTTTTGGGTTTTTTAACTTATTCGAAGATTCTTATTTCCAAAGGAAAAAAAGCTCTCCAAGACATAAATGTGATAAGGGACCTGCTTAGTGATTAATCCAGCTGAAATCAGTAAAAGACAACCTAGCTTTTACAGGAACAAATGCATTCAGTACTCACTCTTATTAGGATTCCTCAACAGAAAAAAAAATCAAATTAAGTACAATTCAAATATCAGAAAAAAATTCACAAGGAAAGCAGGATGGCACTGAAGTACAAGGAGTGTTCAGGTTGTGTCGTGGCTGTCCTTGTCCCTACAGAACCAGGAGCAGCCTGAAGAGGCAAGGGAGCAAAACTAAGGTAGAAAATCACAGAAGGTATTAGAAGACTGTTAAGAGAGACCCATTTGAAAAGACTCAGATTTGGTAAGCCTGTGGTAACACAGACACCAGACCATCAAAGAAAGCAAAGCACTCAGATCAAGAATGCCAGGAGGGCATGGACACACTGTGCAAAGTACAGCCACACCTGGAAGAAAAACTGTTAAGCAGCAATGACAAAACATTATTTTTGGATACAATACACCCTGAGAAAAAGGACAGCTAAGAGAACTGTAAGTGTTTCTTTGTAGTAGAAAAAATACCACCAGGATTCAAAATGGACACAATCACAGAAAATACACTCTAATATATAACACAGAAAAGTTTCTGCCTTGCATTAACCCAGCCCACCTCAAACATAACCAGGATACTTCACCTACAGAAACATGTAACAATGAATACCAGTAAGAGGAAAAACAGCAAGAAAGCATTGGACTCTGGATCAGAGTCTAAAAATCTTTAAGAGCATTTGCCAAGTCATTTTGCCTGCTAAGTGAATTTTAGCATTTACATTCCCTGCTCAGTTATCCCAGATACAATATCGATGTGGCTTTACTGATCCCTATGCCTAACACAGCCCATAACCATGAAGCACTTTCTACACAGCCTCTAACAGAGTAGTGCATAAACTATAAATTATTAAACTTAATAAAAACCTTAATAGCAGCAGACTCTACAGGTCTTACCATAATATAAAGTTTTGGGAATACTTTCCTTTTATCCCAGTAGTGTATAAATGTCTACTGTAATACAGTAAGATTAAACTACCTACTCTTACAGAGGCAGTGCATGCAGAGAACCACGTCAGAGCAACAACAGGTACAATGTAATTACTTACCTTAAAAAGAAAATGGAAAAGAAACTGAAGTTAAACCTGTAAAAAAACTTCAACAAGCAAACAAAAAAAAAATCCAATCCTTAAGGGCACAATCCTTAATTGCCTAGACTTGATACACTAGACACAGTAACTTATGAGAACACTATCACTGACTTTAGGAAGCACCATTCACAACCTCCCTAAACAAGCAGTCCAGTCTGATCTATGACAGAGTTTACTGGGCACAAAGACCATCAAATCAAGAATTTTTAACACCACTTGAAAAGCAGCACTTGAAGGGAATGCTTGTGCTGTATCAACCACACCAGGAATAGATCAGAAGAAATTGCATGACATCAGGACTGAGAAGCATAGTCACTGCAAAAGCCTAATACACAGCAGACAAACAGAACAAAGGCAAAATATACATCACTTTAAGATGAATTAGTTCCTCTAGCCACTGCCTGATAAAATGATTATAAGAACTAACAATATAAAGACTAAGTATTAAAGCAATAGAGAGCACTACCTCCTCACACAGCAAGGTTACTGACATGCCCACTACTGACAGAACAAAGTACTGGAAACAAACCCCAGAAAGTTAAAGCACCCAGCAAGAAGGCCTAACAAGAGCACAGCATACTACACAGGTGTTTCAAAAATGCACGTGGAGTGGTACAGGCAGGATGGAGCAGACAGACAGAAGCTCCAGTAAAACCACACTGAAGCAGAAGTGCCACTGTTACCACATGCCAGCAATTTCATTACATGTATTCCCAAAATAATAACCCAAACAGGAGCCTGAACAGTTCCTGGAGCAGGAACTGCAAAAGCATCTTCAATAAACATGCTGAAAAAAGATATACATATCTAAATAAAAGGACCAGACATCTCTGATAAGACAAGCCCTGTGACATGGGATATGGTTTCTGTATGTGCTTAGCTGTGCAAGCACTTCAGTTTTCTCTCTCACATACAAACCCAGCCTGTGTGCTGTACAATGGCACCCACACCAAAGAAGATATAATCAGCACATCCATTAATAAGTGTCTACTTGTAACAGACAATTAAATCATGATTTCACCCACAGCCATAAGTAAATTCATATTGATTTTAAATTAAGTAGTTTGAAATGTTTCACTTCACCAGTAAGGATTTGTTTCTCAAATAACACTGATACAACCCAACTGATTCTAACTGGTAGGTTAAAACAAGTTTCATCAAGAAGTAGTGTGATAATAGTTCATGTTTGCAAATGTCAAAAAAAATATTGCAGAAATACAAAAAAGAAAAACACATTTCCTCTCTATCCAAGCAAATACACCCAGCTGTCCTCAGTCACCAATCACCCACACTGAGTGCTTTGGCAGAACACTTCCTCTCTACATCAAGAAAATCTTGCACACAGCAAGTTGTAATGTTTTCACTTTAATCAAACCTACTCCCCAGTGCCCCATTTCAGATGACAACTTGAGCTGCATGTATTGGAAATTTTTTAATTGATATTGCCACCTAGCGGCTTGTTTCAAGAATATTAAATAATCATAAAAGCCAGCAGGAGAACATCAACATCTACAATAATTTTCCCAAGACTCATCAGATAAGGTTTTTCACTATTATAGAAAAATCTAATTCTGCTTTCCACCCAAAACAAAGGAAATCCCCAAGGACTACATATAGAACTAAAGCTAACATAGTACATAGTCCTCAAAAGAAAATTATTTCTATGGCCAGAGTAAAACAGCATCACAAAATAATTTGGTTTATGTTATGTAATAATGCAATACTGAAAAACTCTCCAAGCACAATTTCAGAGAAGCACCACTACGAAAATCTATGTATGAAGTTTACTTTTTTCACTTTCTTGAATATAAAATAGAGAAGAGGAACATACTTCCCATCTCTCTGGTCTTCACTTTAATGTAGGTCTGCTGTTGTATGTTTCATATCAAGATTATCTGAATACCCTAAATACAGAAAATAAAATGCAGAACAAGTCCTAATATAAGAGAAAACAACTTTCAAAACAATTCTGCTGGCAAGTGCATCTTAGTTGTAAGAGAAAAGAAACTAGACAAGAAGTTCTTACTATTTATGCAGCTTTTCCACTGCTATTTCACATAGTAATAAAATTGTTTGGGTTGGAAAAGATCATGAAGTGGAACCATTAACTTAGCACCACAACGTTCACCACTAAACCATGTCACTAAGTGCCACACCTACATGTCTNTTTCTGCAAATATGTTCTCAGATGTGCTGATTTAAGTACCATCTTTTGAATGCCACTTGACTCAGCCACCACCAAATCAACAATAAATTTATGCCTTGTGACTTCCTAACTGCCTCTTGCCAGCTTTGAAATCACCTGAGCAGCAGCAAGTTCAGAACAGCAGTTTTATGTATTCAGCATATTTGCACCCAGACTACCTGAGCAGAGAACGGCGATTGCTGCTCACCACAGATCACGCTAACCAAGGCCACGGGGCCAATAAAAATGCTGCTTCTATTGTCTATAATGGGCCACAGGCTTTGTGTTAAGGTGAGCCTTGGGACTTTCCACATTCTGTCTGAAGATTTGTTTTAGCACTGAACAGCAACAGCCCACTGATCAAAGGACTGTTACTTACTTTGTTTCAGCTACTGCTTCACCTTGTACAGCTGTGCAGTGTAGCACCCATTGTTATATATGTATCTGGAACTAATACAGCAATAATAATTATACTGTGTAAATAACTATTTAAGATGCTGGAATAAAATGCAATATAAAGGGTTCAAGATATGGAACCACTGCAGAGGACTAGAATGTGACAGGATGATACAGAGACTTGGGGCTAAAAACACCTCACCATTGATCAGCTGCTGGCTGCAGAACTACAACCTGGGAGCTGGGCAAAACCACTCACAGAATTAACAAAGAACAAGCATCAAACTGATGTAAAATACACCATTATATAATAAATCTGGATGGCTTTACATAGATTGTAACATGGATTTATAAGGCAGCACAGAAACAACCTGTAGAAACACAAAATTATTCAAATGGATTTCAGAATAAGGAGTAAAAAGCTACCAACGTTAAGTTCATAGACGTCTCAGAAGGGCCAGGAGGCTGATGCCTGGCAATATCCCTCCCTTCTCCCGGATGAAAGTATCCATCCCAGAAAGGTAGGCATAGCACTGGAGAAAGAGTAGGTACTACAGAGTTTGGGTATGTATCAATTTGTCTGTAAGCAACTGGTAACAAATACTGGTATCGCTGTAACTCAACTATCAAGAATTATTTGGTTTGACCTTTAAGACTTTCTAGCAACCTCTCTGAAATCTGGGTGCAACAAAGCAGTGAGGAGAGACTCTCAGATTTGGAAGGGCAGATACAGATGGATCGATCCATCAGAAGCTATTTAACCTGCAGAGAAATACAAGTCCAAGCTGCATTAATAGAACACCTCAGCAGCTGGTGGACACTGATCATGCTGCAAACATGGGAGACAAGCAGTGAAGAAGTTCAGGCTGAGAAAGCACAGAACTGGAATGGTCATTAGATTCCCTCCTTCCCAGTCTCCATAAAGAAAAGAGTGAGTTCAGAATTAATTTATCATCCTGTAAATAAGACAATGTGTTACTCAGAGGGGAAATAGCAAGCCATTTTATTTATACATAAAAACACACAAACATGCTCTCTTCACCTCACTAGGTCCCCATTTCCAATTTTCACAGATTTATTAGAGCATTTTGGGTGCCTGCTCAGATTAACTGGAGCACATGCACATTTTTTCCCCATCAGTGAAACCTTACATTGTACATCAGTCTTTCCATCTTCTGCTGAAGTAATAGTCCCCTTACTCTGGCTCTGCCCTATCTTCTATTTCTTTTCTCCAACCATTACCCCTTTATATTCATGTATATCTGCAAAGATGAGGCAGTGTCACTATACATTCATTCTGACTCTTCATTCTGATATTCTAGGTATATTCTATTTACTGGCAGCAAATATGGCTTTTGCTGCTTCCCATTGCTGCTGATAAAAGCCAAAATTAAACCTTATCCTGTGAAATGGGGTGAATATGCATTTAGTTCTTGATTTGGTTTTATTTCCATGTGATCTATAATAATTCAGTTTGAAAGAAACTGTATCATCTTAAAAACAAGGCAGCTTGCTCCGTATTCTTTCACTTGTTTATAATTGTCATACATTGATGAGAACACCACAAGAAACAAACCCAAGAAGAAAGGTGATAATACCAGGCAAAGAAGTGAGAGGGGACCAGTTTTTTTACTTTGTGGTTTTCAGCCTCTCCTGGAACACTAAGAGATTACACACTTCATCCCTGCTATGATGAAGATGAAAGGGACTTTATCTACTGAGTTCAAATTATATTTAAAGACTCCCAAATTAAGTTTCTTATGTAAAGGCAGTATCTTATGTATGTGCACATATATAACTATTACTTATTACCTATACCAATACAAATCAATCATGAAATATGAACTATAACATATTTTCTCAAAAATAAAATATTGGCAGAATTGACACAAACTGTGGAGAAAAAAAAAAAAATCAATAAAGGAAACAAGCCCCAAAAAGCAATAAAATCTTTTGCTTAGCTCTGCAGTATTATTTTAAAGCCACTTCTTTATTAACAATGTTAATTTCACAGCATCAACATTGAAATATCACTACAGAACAAAATTTGAGAAACAGTTTGAAAAGCAGACTCTGAGAATTAAGATTCTTCTGGCTAGATATTGCTGCTCTGCAGCAGTCATTGCTAAGTCAAACCTGCCAGCATCTGGTATACCAGAGTTCAGAGTTTAACATAGTAATTTAAACTACACACAGTTTCAATTCAACTTAATACCTCGGGCTGTGAACTGTAATTAGGAAGAAGCTGGCACATATTCAGGTCCATCGCCTTGCATATTAACATCACTATGTCTTAAAAACATTCTGAATAAACCAACAGGACAAGCATGTTCTCTGCACTTTGCCCATCAGGTCCTGATGCTAAGAAAAAACTCACAGAGATCCTATGGGTTTGCTTTTTTGAGTTTTTGCTAACTCTTGAATTCTCTTTATTATTTTTTGCCATAATTAAACACATACTGTATAGATTTAAGAGAGACACTGTCAACGTATATATAATGCCACTTTCTGATTTAAAATCTCAGTCAAATTCTTCTACTTAAATGGATGTCTTCCATAAAAATTCCCACTTATTGAAGAAATCAGATAAAGTGATTTTTAGCAATCTATGCATCACACAAACTGAAAAGATAATTATTTGCTGACACTTAACTTTCTGTGATAAAACCATCATAAAAGGACCTTCTTTTACAGTTTCATAGTTTTATTTTTAAAGTGGCTTCACTATTTGACATATTTATCTAAAATGTTGATTATTTTAAAGTGGGAAAGGAGCATAACAAGGCAAATGTGTCAAATTGTTTGATTCAGATTGCAGCACAATTAGAAGAGTGAATTATTCATTTTAAATATACAGCCCCCAAATTATCATGTTCCTTTTTCATCATTTGCAAAGGCAGAATATCAGGCAAATCCATTAAGAAAGGCCTAGAATTTTAACTATAAAATAAATTCTGCTCACCAGACACTGATACATACAGTGATCCCACACAATGATGTATTAAAAAAACTATAATGTAAACAGCAAAACTTTAAAATTAAATCTGTGGGTTTGCTTCAATATATGTATTCAGCTGTAGTTTATTTTAATGTTCCTTTTAGTTGCAGCTATTAAAAATTCTGTTTTCACTGGCATGGCAAAGCAGAAGATTAAGACAAGGATTAAGACAAGCAGCACCTGCAGAGAAGGTACAAGTGGAAGAGAAGGGAGTCTGATCTACTTAAACTTTATCTCGAGTTTTCATAATGCTACAATTAGGACAAGATATAACACCCTGTGAGACACAAGCTACTGAGAGTCACTTTGGAAACACAAAATTAGATCAAAATGATCATTTTAAAAGAGAAGCATCTTTATTCCCAAGACAAATATTCTTACTGCACGAAACTGATTTTCTGGCTTCAGAAATAAACGTTAGAGAATACAAGTATACTACTTTTCAATTATAAGAACAGGATAAATAATTTTATTTCCTGCACCATGTTTCTTAAACAATATGTTAAAAAATTTGTCAAACTTTTTTTGCAACATTTTTAGATAAACTAACCAATTCTCAGTAACACTTGCTTTAGACAAATAAAGAAAAATAGGAATTGTCTATTGGAATAAACAGTTTCAACCTTGTTTTTAAATGCTGGATTTACTAAACAACTTGGATTAGCAGTGAGAATGCAACATTTAAAAGTAACTGATCCATCCTAAACACCAAAGCAGTTATGTAACAGGTATCTGGTGATCTAAAACACAGTGGCAGCCTCAGCATAGTTCTTTATAGCACTATTTCACATTTTAAGTCCACTTGAGATTCACATACTGTGTTTTCACATCCAGCTTCTGCAAGACCCTTGACTGGGTAGTGTGCCCAAATTATGTCTGCCCACAACAGCATTGCTGAGATCATCACAAAGCTCCCAACTCCCAGCACTGCTCATTCCTGATTAGAGTGTCTCTATGAAATGTACAGTGTGGAAGCAACTACCAAAATCGCTGTGTGTCATCTTCTCAACACAGCTGACACAATCCAATTTACAAGTTACTATATAGAAAACATTTATGGGAAACAAAAAAATAAACATTAAAATCTCTAATTAACATTAAAAAGAGGCAGAGTGGAATTTTATTAGATGTCTAGGGACCAGCATCATGGACTTTGACACCAACATGTGCTGAGACAACATGTTACTACTACACAAAACAGGTCACCCTGAGCAATAGAGTAAAAGTAAAAAAAAGTAAAATGCTTTTTCAGATATTATTATCCGTGAAGATGATTTTTATTCTTTTGAGCCGGAACTCATAATAGTATCATGAAGCGCTTGATTGTATTCAGGTTTCCCTGACACTTTACAACATTCACCTGGGAACAGATTCCAGCAAAAGGGATCTGTCATACTATGCCTTCTGACACCAGGAAAGGGAACTTGAAAGAAAGCTTAAGCCTCTGATCTCCTCAGGGCTCCCCCTTTCATAAAAATGCTGAACTGTGACTGCTGCACTAAAAAGAAAAATCATTTAATGACCCATACAGCCTCATTCTAACCAAATCACCATGGGTTTGTTTTGTAACTCAGAGTTACCTGGCAGCAGTCAAGCAGCATGCTGATACCTGTGTATTAGTGAAACTCGATAGCAACCCTTCCCTTTTAATCACTCACCTTCCCACTCCATCAGTATGTTGCTCTTGATTATTTTGCAGAAGGGTTGTAAAGTTACTGGCTGTGCCTTACGCACCAAAGCCTAGCATGGCCTATAATCTTATGACTGACACTTACACACGGCAGGTTGAAATAAGGAGCTTGAAATTCCTCAGGCATCTTAACTCCTACTTCACAGGTGATTGAACTACTGAGCTATTACATAAGCATGAGAACTGAAACCTTAAAGCTATTTGTTCACAGCAACTGAGGAAATAATCTGAACTCTTAGATTCACAACTTTAAAGCAATCCCAGGCTCATTTTGGCATCAAACTCAGACCTGCAGATGGCATCAAACCCTAAAGGAAAGCAGCATTTCAAGCATGCCCATTCCTTCAGTATTTTTCACTCCCTGGAAAGCCTCCTCACCCTATTATCATAACCTTCCTGTTCTTGGGCATGAAAGCTCTTCTCAAACACGCCACTACTGATTCACTGTACGTACACTCGGATTTAGGAGCTAACTCCAGTTTCACGGCTCCTTCCTGAGCCAGGTACAGAAGTGTCACACATTAGACGACCTTGTTTGGATCCAGCCTCACAGATCCTGTCAGGCTTGTGAATACCATCAGGTCCTGCAAGTGATCCACAGAAGTGGCCTTGAAAATCTAAGGGCTGCCCCACTAATTTAGGTCAAACACATACCTAGGCCAGTATTATACCACTGGGTGCCAGAAATATGTGCTTAGAGATGAGTATACAAGTGGATCACTCTGTATTAGGACAAATTTGCTTGACAGGTCTTCAGCAAACAGGGGCTTGGAAAATCACTGCACTGACATTAACATTCTTAAAAACTACCGATGGTTCTGGTTACCAACCTTATCTTTCTTACACCCATCTGTAACTTGGGACTCTACAACATATTGCAAAGCCACACTCTGTCTCTTGTACTGTACAAAAAGAAGTTGGGTGGGAGTTTTTTTTCACTGAAGTCATTCTTTGAATACCATTGTTTTGTAATGAACAAAGGCAAGTTATTTCTTCCACCCTTTCTATACCTGTAATGATTTCTTAGGCATATCAAAATGCTCCTTAATCACCTTTACATATCTGAAATGTACTAGTCATAAATTAAGCTGCCCAATATCCTCAATCACCTTTACTACCTCCTTCTTTGAGCAGTTTTTAGTTCTACATAATATTTTTTGAAACAGTATGATGTGAACTATGTAATGACCGTAAATGTAAACCACAATTTATAGAGAAGCACAATTTATTTTAAAGCATTAGCTTTCAAACATTAAAATAGTAATAAAAAAAAGGTTGGCTTTATTTATTACATTTTTATTCAAGTACCTTACTTAAGTAAGGTCTCAGCTGCACTTAACTGGCATTCTTTTAATTACTTTTTACCTGGATTTTAATGATTTTTAAAAACATCTACATCCCAGTCTGTGATGAAGAAATAACATCACATACAGGTGAGCAGCAACAAGCATAACAAGCATAACAAGTAGCAGACGAACACAGTTATTACACAGAAAAATTACTGGGGTGAAGCATGAGACTAGAAAAAGCAGAGCAATGCAAAGGGAAGAAACATGTCCCAAGAGAGCTTTCTTTGGAAACATGATTACAAAACCAATACAATTGTAAGACAGTTTGAAAAGTAGTAAACAACTGATTTTAAATAGGAATTTAAGGTACATATACTGTAGCTAGACTGCTCTGACCTTTATCACTGCAACAAGAACAGTAGAGATATAAATTTTTTTCCTCAGGGATAGGAAAATATAATTGACCTCTAACGATGGAATACTCCCTTCCATTTTAGAAAACTGCAAACTAAGCATTGATAATAGCTCAAGGCAACCTAAGCCCTTGATTCTTTTAATCTCCTACATTCAAATTATCGACTTTTAATTGACTAACTTCCGTTCAGGAAAAACAATGAGGCACCAACACTGTCAAGAAGCATTATTTCACCAGGGTCTATTCAGTAGTTTGTCTTTAAACAAGAAGCTCAAGATAAGATTCCTTTAGCATTAACACTCAAAGAGACTTCCTTAGTAGAACATTTCTTCATTATGGAGGATATTGATATAAAAGTCAAAAGTCTGCCAACTGCTTTGCTGGACAAAACCAGAATATGTGTTATTTAGACATATATACTATTTTAATCATAGGATTTCCCAATGTATAGCCTAAAATAAAAACAGTACACATGAAATGCAGAAAAAGTTAGTACCTTTACAGAAAGAGGTTCACTTTGAAATTTAGGCCATCTTTTTCAGTCAAAAAGCTGGTTCAGAATATCTTCTTTTAAATACAAAAAGTTCTTCTATGGTTATCTTAGGCTCAGACGCAGACTGCTGCAATTCTGTCCTGTAACATGTGCTTTATTATATTAGGCTTATTTTTCCAGCCACTTCTGCACATTATCAGAGATCCATCCAAACACAATAGTTTCCAAAAGCAGAGTTCATCCTGAAAGGTGTGTTACTGGGGTAGACAGTGGACACAAGAAGACTGCTGTCAAAGCTCTGCACTTTAAATAGGACCATCCCTCTTACACTTACCATATGGTGTAACTGTTAACAGATTAAAAGTGAAAAATGAGAAAACAAGGATAAGGGTTGTAGAGAAGGGGGAAAAAAAAAAAAAGTCTTGCTAGGAAAACCAGGAAGCAAGGGTTATCACTTCAAATATATGAAGGATGAGACAAACAGTACTTTAAAGATACAAGTACTGAGAGGCATAATGACAGGTAGAGAGATAATTTTTTGTTTCTTCAAATATTAATATTTTTCATTTTCTTTTTAAACAACCTAATAAAACAGTGCCCATTCCCAAAGTCCCCACAGAATTAGTTATTAATTATTAAAATATGGGCTAGATTGCAAAGATAAGAGTCTGGTAGAATCACAACAAAAGCAATTACTTCTAAAAGGGAAGGGATCAATTATGAATACAACTGCTATACAGCCACCTTTTCATTTTTATCAGTCCTATCCCTTTCTTCAGCAGAGAACTGAAGTCACGTTATTCTCCAGATATTGGCATAACTTTGGGTTCTATCCTTCTGAATCTTTCCTAATCCTCCTCTTTTAAAAACTTTTAAAAATTTAACATTAGCTTCTCTGACATTCTTCAGTAAATCATCCCAAGAAGAAAAAATACAGCCAACAACTTCACAAACATTAAGTACACTTGAAGGGTAGATACAAGACCACTGCAGACTATGTGAGTTTATGGTGACTCTCATATAGAAAGGCCAAGAGCTACATCTGTAGCCTTTGGTCAGAATACAGTACTTATGGGAACAGGAACTACCTAATGTTGCTTCTAAGAAAAACTTACTGAAAGAGGCTGAAAAACACTGTGGTAGAGAAACACTAACAAACAAAAGCAGTGCATGACATTTACACATTTAAGAGTTCATAATAATGTAATATATCCTAAACCTTGATAGCTATAAAATACTTGTGGTTGCAAGAAGTTAGACATCTGGAAATGCACGGTGCAGAAATCTGGCACTTCCCTTGTTAGCCAACATGGATGTACTGCACCACTGCAAGTAGTATCACATGGTCGATATCACCTGTTCTAAAGTACTGCTTTAAAACAAAACCAAAATCAGTCTTGGTATCTGGATTGATACATTTGTATCAAAATACGCAGCACACATAATCCCCTCTCCTCTCTCCATACATACATCGTCATATGGAGTTTTATTTACTTAAAAAATGCATTATTTTAACTTTGGATAAAGATGTACAGTTGACATGCTGAAGAGGACAACTTTAACCGGGTATTCACTTGGTTTCTGTCATATTCACTTAGAAATAAAGTCAAGCAAAAAAATATATCCAAGGTAGAAGCTTTATCCCAGTTGAAGCCAGTACTCATCTGAACATAGAGCCTACCATACCATTGAATGCAAAAGGTAAATGTACCTGAGGCCACCTGTTAGCACTAAGTGAAGGACAGTAAACAGGCTTGTCTGCCTGTAAGTAATTTTATCTCTGAACAGACTCAGGTATCTGTCAAAATCACTATTTCATAGACCTCTCTCCATGCAGACCTCCACTTTAAGGAGAAATAAATCACAGAAGACCCAAATAAACAATTTTGATTAATCTTTTGTCCAGCTGAAAAAATACATAAGTAGTTTGCACACACAGCATGCAAATTCATCTATTACAACCAAAATCAAGTGCTAACTTACCTTAATACAGTGAGATACTCTGTTTCAGTAGCCTGGATGCTTGATTTCAAAGTAAAGCCATACCAAGTAAATTTTATTATTACATGCAACTACAGATATAGTCTTGATTCAAGACGAAGTGCTTCCTCTTCAAAATATGAGACATTTATTTTCTTTTTTTTTTCCCCCGCTCTATTGCAAAAAAGCCCAGATTCACCTCCACCAGTTCTCGTTGACTTAGTGGGTCAATACTGAGCAGCTATAGGACCAATCTTATAGTCTTCTTTGGCAAATAAGGTCATAACAGACAAAAAGCTATTCAGAGTACTGCAAATTTTTCTTCTTGTGTCATCACCTTAATACTCTTTAAACAAAAGCCTGCAAGTAAGCCACAATACAATATAACTCTCCTAGCCAATTTTACAAGAGGAGTCCTGCAGTTCCCTTTGAAGCACATTGTTAATAGCAACAATGGAAGTAACCCCATAAAGCTTTGACCTGGCAGAGAAACCTAANAAAAAAAAAAAAAAAAAAAAAAAAAAAAAAAAAAAAAAAAAAAAAAAAAAAAAAAAAAAAAAAAAAACAACACAACAACCCAGCTTTGAATCCAAAACTAATTTTTTTGTCAAAATTTTCCTGTAGTGAACAAATTCACTACGGGGAACTTACAGTGTAGATTCTCCACCCCTCAAATTAACATTTTCATTTGCAGATACTGTGCATTTGATGTGCATCACAGATACCATATGCCTCTAAAACACTAGTGTATGCTGTAGCAGTTGAATTTAAAGTAAGGCTAGGAACAGGACAAAAGAAATACTGAAAATGTTTGATACTGGTTTTATTTTGGGGGCCTCAACTATTTGCAAGGAGACTTAAAAGGAGTTTTGCTTTCACATAGAAGCATGAAACAGAATAGGTTGTCTCCAGAGCCTAAAAGTGGTTTGAAGAGAAAACATACGTAACAGAAGAGAAAAGATGGCTCTTGTCAACTACAGCAAAACTACTTGTTTCATGAGGCAACTGATTGGATTGGAGCATTACATCTGGAAATGCCAACTCAGTCAGGCAAATGGCCAGCTCCTGACTGTGCAGCCCGACTTAACAGTAGCCAGCTTCTTCAGCAAACACAATCACTACCAGTTCTGTACTTACTAAGTCTCTGTGAAAGCAAACTTTTAACAAACTAATTCAGCAAAACATCCCACTTAGCTGCACTAAGAAGTGAATTAAGTGCTCTATCACCTAAGAAGAGAAGTTTATTAACAATCTTGTGGTTAAGAATAACTGAAAGCTTCAAAAATAACTCTGAACCTCGAGCTATGGTGAAATTTAACCTATTTCCGTTTTCAAACTGAAAAAAACAAATCCATGTACCACTACAAACTACACCACAAAAACAAAGGTTTTTGGAAACAAGGGAATCAATTACTGCATATCTTGCATATAACATTTGTTTCCATTGCAGTAACTCCAAATTCAAACGACTGAAAGCAAAATACAGCTTTTACACAATGCTGGAGGAAATAGCACTAGTGGAACAGGATGTGAACAAAAGTTAGCTGCGAAGTCTGATCACCACTACACTAGCACCTCATCTGTGTTATTTTTACTCATGCTAAAGGGGGAAAAAAGCACCCATTCATTGTAACTAGAAAAAAAAAGCAAACCAAATACTTCATGGTCAGAGATACATTATTATTTCTTCCAATAGAAGTCACAAAGCAAAAGACTTTGCACCTTGACTCATTTTCCATAGCACATAGCAACATCTCTCCCCACCACATATAAATCCATCCTCTGCTTGCCAGTTCTAAGACTAGCCAGCTAGGACGAGAGGGGAAGGAGTGACATCAGGATGTATTTCCCTGCCAGAACAAAGCAGGTAGACTGGATCCCCAAGTAACGAAAACAAAGACAAGAGCCTATTGGCAACTTAATGAGTCACCAATAAAGTTCCACTGAACAAAACACAGTGAAAGTTAGTGACAGAAGTGTGTAATCCTTCAAGGACAAAAAAATGAAATAGTCCAAAGACACATTGTCCTAGGAAAGAGTAAAGTGTGAACACCACAGAGATGAAAGAATGTTCCTATGTGGTTCAGTGAACAAATATCATGAGAGAAGATCAACTGGACAGTGACAAGAACATGAAGGGCTAGCAGAAAACAAGAAGGGGAAAACAGAGAACAACTTCTGTTCTTATCTGTAAGAGTAACAGAAACTTAAACCAAAGATGCTGGTATCAGCAACGTTGGCGATTAGACACATCTGGGAAAGGAAAATAGCCTGATGGTACTGAGAAGGATGAGAAAAGGACTGCCTGTAGATGGGACAATGATGCAGAAAGAAACCTCGGCACAGAAAGCACTGGGAAAGGAGACCACAAAGATGAGAGAACTGGAGGGAGAATCGAGAGGAACACGTGGGCCGGGCAGATCCCCGACAAACCGGGGTTTCCCAGGGCCGGCGGCCGCAGTGCCTGGCGCGGGTTCCCACGGAGCACCGGGAGGCCTTGCCCGAGGGATGCTCAGCCCGGCGCCCGGGCTAGGGACGGTCCCCGAGCGGCCGTGGCGACATGCCCCGTGGGAGGGCCCGGCCCATGCCGTGCCGGGGGAGCCGCCGTGTGTCCCGCGGGCGGCGGGACCGGGCAGCCGGGACGGCCCGCAGGAGGGTTACGGGGCACGGGGAGCGACGCGCGAGGGACGCGCGGACAACGGAGGGGCCGCGGGGGGAGGCTCCGTCCCGGCAGGTCGGGGCTCCCCGTACTCACTTTTTGTGGGGCGCCGGGTGCTTGTCCCTCCTGCCGGCCGCCGCGGACTGCTTGGGCCGCCGCCTGCGGGCCTGCAGGGCCAGCACTGCCGGGAGAAAAGAACAGCCGGGAGCCGGCGTGAGCGGCGCCCGCGCAGCCCTCCCCGCTCCCTCCCTCCCGCCTGGCCGGCCGGCACAGCACGGTACCTTTGCGCGAGTTCATCGCCCCGCGCCGCGCGCTGCTCGGCGGCCGCGCCGCTCCCCGGCTCGCCCGGCTCCGCTCCC
>VZTT01057700.1:57485-77096 GCA_013400855.1 Buphagus erythrorhynchus | reverse complement strand
GGCGCGGGCGGGGCGCGGCGCGGCAGGTGGCGGCGGGCGGGCGCACCTGAAGCGGGAGCGGCCCCGCGGCCGCCGCCGGGGTGAGGCTTTCTCGGGCTGCTGAGCCAGATGGGAATTAATTTGGCCAAGTTTTGGGTCGCGGTCGGAGTAGCGGAGTGATCCGCCCTGTTGCTGTGCCACGTTGGGAGCTGTGGCAAGGGGCAGAGCCGAGAGGCGTCAGGCTCTCTCCACGGCAGCAGCTGGGGCGAGATCAGCTTTAGCTTGTCCCGAAACCTGTGTGGGGTGAGATGCCAAAACCAATTAACCTCGTGGCCAAATCCAGGGAAATTAGATTTCCTTAATTCTGATTCTCACTAAGTTGTTTGATTAACATGACGGACGACTCTTGGCAGTTGGTTTTTTCCTGCCAACGGCATCTTGTTGCCCATGGTACCAGCCACGGCTCAGATTTGCCATAGTAATGACCCACTGAACACCGCCCCTTCTTACTTGAGCCGTGCACAGCATGGCTCAGTGCTTGACAGTGTTATGACTGAAATTTTGTGCCATCTATACCTTAATGCTTGGGGCCAACTATGATCAGGGTCATACCCAAAGCTCCAGTCTAAGTGTGAGGCTTGTCTGGCTTATCTTCACATGGCACTGGAATTCCAAGGCATAGTAACTGAAAGGTAACAGGAGATGGACATTAAATTTTGAGGCAGAACTGCTCCCTAAGTGGCAACACAAAGAATCCATAAGGATGAAGATCCTAAAAGCAGCTGCAGTCAAGGCATTATGAGAGTGAAGGGAACTAGCAGTAATTGCTGGTCTTAAGTAATTGGATCATTGAGATTTCATCTAGATAGAAAATTGAATCCCTAGGCCTGGCTAGTTCAGCTTAGGAGGGGTAGAGCCACAGAAAGATAAAGCTAGACAACCCAAAAAGGAGGCACTACGATGCTTTTTTGTCTGATTAGAGAGCCTGGTGAACAGAAAACAATAGGACCATGAAGTTTCTAAACTGCAGCTCTCATAAGGTACCCCAGCTGCATTTCTAAATTAAAACATTTTCTGTGTCCCATCCTCCATCATAAAAGTACACAGGAAATAAAAATTTCTAGTATAAATTGCTACCAGCAATGTGCAATGCTGGTAGGTTACGTTTCTCCCTTACTGTAGTTAGTCTTTTAGTTCAGTGTGATAGGTTAGGTAACAGAAGGCTTTGTTGAAATTCTGAAGGCTTTCTGCCGAGAAGGTTTAGATGCATGAAAATTAATAATAGCTGAATGTTAAGAAAGCAGATTATGTATTTACACATTGTTTCCAGGCTAATTTTAACTTTCCTGGTTAAATCATGGGCCTGCATGAATACTTGTACCTATGTAGAAAATGAGAGAGACAAGCAGCTGATGATGGAGAAAACAGTAAGACTTGCTTTTTTTCTTTGTCAGGGCAGTGCTGCATTAAAATTACCTTGTAGCTATGGTTCTAGAGCAAAAACCATACCAGGGTCCTGATCATCTTTTCAGCAACTTATGTTCCATTCTATTTACTTCAGCAGGAGCTTTATATGTAGAACTGATTGGACAATTGCGTTTTACAGGCAGCTTTGCTTACATCAACAGGATTATAAATCCACCAGATCTGGAGTCAGGAAGGAATTTCCCTCACAAGCATAATGTCAGCAACGTAATCAGGGCAAGAGAACAATCTGCCAGCACGCAGAGAAAAGAATTGTTAGGACAAGGTAAGTGTATACTACACACACAATTGCAGTCAGTTCTAGTGGAAATATATTTTGGGACTGTATTTTATCAGGGTTTTGTTGTTTTCTTCCTCCCCTACTCTGCCAAGCATCACTCAGAGGATGATCATGCAGAAATGCAAAAAAATCACTGAGACTCTATGTATGTATAGAGGATTACCATGTGCAATTAACTTGCTGGAGAGTAAATTAAGGTCAGTAGAGGCTAAACATATTTCAGAAAATGAAAAAGCAAAAACCAACAAACCCCCACCCTATTTCTCAGACTCAAGAGAATAACTCCCTGAGAACACAAACGGTAAATGAAATTTTAAAAAATTAAAATAATAATTTTATTTACGTGCTTGTTAAGAGAGAGTCTACCCTGTTTATTTGAATCCACTCATTTCAGGGAAATCTTCCATCTTTATTTAAATATACATCTTTTTCAAAAGGAAATGATGAGCCAAGAGAGAAGACAGAGTAAATAGCAAAAGGCAGCATTTGCAAAATCCGTGTAAAACATAAAGGTGGACTGAGCCAGAATGTATCTGCCTGCCTTTCTCTGAATACTTTATGGGAACAGTTGTGTTTTGTTGCAGGGATTACCATAGAGCTCGTTCACTCGGGGGAAAGGTGCTGTGAGTTTCAGGTGATATGACCTATGCAGAAGGGAGGGACAACAGCAGATTTAGTTGATCTGAGGTGCAAACATCAGGAGAGAAGCAGAATTAGGTATCAAATTATGGAATGATATTCTTGCCTGTCTATAATATAGTTTGGACCTGATACCCACGGATATTTAGTTTGTTTCCTTTTGACCTAGCTTTGAAATATTCCCATACATATGAAGACTAACTTTTCCTTTTGTACAGAATAAGAAGTTGCCTAGCAGCAGTCCTGTAAACATGATACTGTCATCCATCTGAGAATAACTGAAAATTCTTCCTTCAGCAGAGGGATGTTAGAAAATTTTGCCCTGATTTCTGTACCACTTCCTTTTAGCACTGCTTTTCCCACTCTGTAGTAGCATGGGCTCATATCCTTATTTCTGCATGTCGCAGAAATCAGGATATGAGCCAACTCTACACTGCTCTTGCACAGAGTGGAACAAACATGAAATAATACATAAGGCAGAAGAAGAAAAAAACAACAAAATGATAAGTGGTGGGAAAAGGAAAAAGAAAAATTTAGTGAAAGGAAATTCCCAATTACAGGCAAGCTCTCATTAATATGCAAGTCCAGCCTTCTCATCCTCTCGCCTTTCATTGCTGTCTCTTGTTCCTTCAGTTCCCACCCCCATTCTGAATTTAAGTATGACACACCCAAGTAGGCATACAAACAATGAGTCTGTCTTTCTCTTGCTCACTTGAAGAATTTTCTGTCTACCAATGTGGGTTTTTTCCTCCTCTAGTATGTAAACAAAGCAAAGAGGACAATTCTCAGCTTGGTTTTGAGCAACACAGACAGCAAACTTACAGATAGGAAGGATTAAGCAACAGTAGCTAAGTAGCTGAGTTTCTTGTAAGGTCAACACTATTGGCTCATCAGTGCCTAAGTACAACCAGTTAATATTATTAGGAGCATTGCACAAGTTAAACAAGAAAAGTAGGCTGTTATCTCAGTAGTGTAATGAGAAAAAATAGCAGGAAGCATGAGTTGGGATTTCCAAAAAAAAACAGGAGGTCAGAAATTCCTCAGTTTAGATTCCTGGCTCATTCACTGATTCATTGTGCCCTTCCTAAAGCAAATTACATGACTCACCTGACTAATTTTCTTCATCTATAAAATGGTACAGTGCATGCCAGCTACTCAGAGTTTACATTGGTAGAGAACTCTTGTTTATCAAGTTAATTTGGATTACTAATAAAAGAAGAAAGACATGAAGGACAAAGCAGACCGGTTTAACACCAATTTGACATGAAATTAAAGACTAACCTGTGCCCAGAAATAGCTGCATCAACCCAGATATGTATTGAATGTTGTCTAAAATAGGGCATGAACTGGCATGACTTAACTCAAATCTGAAATGGAACTAAAACAGACTCTGGCAATATTTTTATGAAAATATTCTTCTAGTGTTAAAGCACTCAGGTTTTCAGAATGACTCATTCTAGCTTCCCCCATTACTTCCAGCAGTCTCCCAAAACACTCCTTTGATTAAACTTCCTCCAGGTTCCTGGGTCCTTGTCTTAAATTTCTTCATTAGACTCCACTCCTGGTTCTCAGCTCTTTACCCAGCTTGCCTTTCTCATCCTTGACCTGTATCTTCTCTTTTTTCAAATATATTGTCTTTTTTTTATTATTCTGTTTAAATTGGATGGTTTCTTCCTTCATGCTGGTTAGAGGTCAGCAAGGGAAGAAAGGATCACTGAAAGATTAGCAGCTGCTCTCAGTTTCCTGTTCAACCTCTACACAAGCAATTATAGCAAAAGTTTCTCAGCAGTGATGCAGTGGTGTTTTGGATTCAGTCCTACTATTTCTTTCTGATTGGCAGCTCTGCAGTATGGTCATGCATGTGAGAGATTCATCTGCTAAGTAAGCATGGAATATTTTCAGACTTAATTATTAAACGCTCACGTCTCCAACATGCGCAAAATGCTGTTTTACAAAGTCTCATAATTTGCCCACATTTAAGGAGATTTTCCTAACAATTTCAATGGCACATCTTTGATATTAAGGCCTCTTTCTATGAAATCTCAGCCTCCTACTCAAAGGTAGGGATTGCCAACCAGTGAGATGAGAATCTGTTAGAAATCAGATGCAGGGCTTTCCCTGTTTCCCTTTCTCTTGACTTGGACTACACAAACAATAGTCACAATGAAAACAACAAGGGACAAACCACAAGCTTAATCGTAATGTAAGAGGAAGCAATGGACTAATTTTCTCTGGAAGAATAAAGCTTCTTTCTTCCCTGTAACCTCCCCTGTACTTTTACTTGATACAAGATGTTTTCACAGCCTTCAGAAAAATCAGACACCAGCTGACTAGTAGGATGATGCCATGTTGTGTCAGTGGTACCCCAAACGTCCTTTCTTCACACATCCTGCAGTGTGGCATCGCTACAACGCCCTCGCCAACAGCTTTCTGGGAAATTAACAGCCATTACCCCACTGCTGCTCAGTGAGGACCAGTGCTCCTTTACAACTTTCAGATTACAATGCATCCTGAAATAAACTTCTGTGAGGGGAATGGCCAGTAAAGAAGCACTGGCCAAACAAGTTTATCTGGGTACAGTTCCAGAGCTTCATCTTGACAGCACATTTGACCTGTTTCATAGGAAACAACTGTTTGGTAAAGGATGCCTCAGTTATGCTGGCAATGTGCTTTAGCAGCTACAGTTATCAGTATACTATTGTTTGCCATTAATGCAAAGAACATTGCCTCTTTTCCTTAATGAGTTTTGACTGCATGCTGAATCCAAGGACCTACTGGGCTAGAGGGGCATTTCCAAGAAGTGGCTGAGGATTCTTTTGATATTATCAAAACAGCATTCTTTTAAAAGTATTATTTATTTCATTACTCAGCATGGGATATTTCATTCCATATGATTAAAGTTTTACAAAGTTAACAGTAACTGGATCTTACAAAGTGAAATGTCAGCCAACTTCATAGTCATAGGCATTACCAGCCTGGTTCACAACTGGTATGGACTAGCCCTTCAGTTTCATTCTGTCTGGATAGGTCTATAACATATCTATACCATGAAAAACAGCTACAGGAGTTTTTTTCAAAAGCAGAAAATCTTACAGCTAATTGTTAAAATAAAAGCAGAAATAGCTTAACTTGTTAGCCAACCTTGTTAGCCTTCACAAAGAACACTCATGAATGAACCTTGTTATTTTCAAAGAACTGAAGAAAGACTGATTATCCACCTCTAGGCATGGGAAATTCCCTGTGCTCCTACTATAAGATGTGTAACATCAAATCACAGTGAAAATACTATAAACAGTCATCTATGTTCATTCAAAGCACAGAGAATTAATCTACTGCAATTTGGCCTTGTGCATTGTTTCTTAGAAATTAATTCCGTGGGCTTGATTTTTTGGGTTTGATTTAATCATGTTTTACGCCCACTTTGCCATTCATTGTAGTAACACAAATGACTGTGGTAGGAAATATTCACATGCTTTTGCCTTCAGAGCTGCAAACTATTATAATAAAGATTAAGAATGTAAATATTGTCACCAAAGTATATGTCTTCATTGCACTGTTTACCTGTTTACTCAAGTCAGGCCTTTAAAATCACTATACTGTTAGAATATATTCACACAATAAGTCTGTCTATGTATAGTAACTTCTAAGCCATGAAGATTTTTATCCATTTTCCAGAACACTCAGTGCCCTACTGGCTGGGCTGCCCTGGTACAGATAAACCACAAAACTAACGGATTATGGCTATTTCAGTTCCCAGAGAGGAAGAAATCCAGTGCAGGACAATTATTTCTTCTTTGTTCAGATACCTGACTTTAACTTATTATGAAAATAAGGGATTTTATTTTCTTCAAACACTAGTTGCAATAGGTACATAAGTCCATTTCCCAAAACCTCCTCCTCTGTCCTAACTTATGCATTATTCTTAAAGTAAGCACAAAATTGCAGAAAACTGCAGAAAAAGCAAAATGGCAAGAACCAATTGGAAAATGGTGATAGAATGTGTATCTGATTAGTTGATGGTAGGATACATCCAAATCAACATGTTTACCAGTATGCTTGGCACTATTTGCATTCAGTGGAACAATGCACTGGACCATTTATATGGGAACAGAAGCAAGAAATGGTACTGCAAACTCAATTCACTCACAGCATGCCTCTAATCATGGAAAACCCAGGAGAACAGAGTGCCTTTTCTGTCTCTTCCTTTGAACTGTAGTTGAAATTCATGCGAAAATATGATGATGTTGATGGTTTCATGTACACACCAATTTATCTAAGACTGTTCTGGTTATAACAACAATGGTTGGATTTGATGATCTTAAAGGTCTTTTGCAGCCTAAACAATTCTAGGAGACTGTGATCTTTGCCTGCCCTGATCAAAATTTTGAATAAGGCTCCTTGTCCTTTCTTTTCCCCAAAATAATACATAGTTCAAGATTAAGAATTCTGATACAAACTGAAGTACTGTATGAAATTGTACTGGGAATTTACCTGCAAATAAAAAAGTATGCAGAACTCTTATTTGCAGTGAAATCAATCTCAATTGCAATGGAAGTCTGCATTGCCAGCATACTCCTATCCTTTTCTCTAGAGTTAACCTGGTCCTCATATAAAGGAATTACATATGTCCAAATAGTCTTTCATTTCAGGAGGTAATGATTGGCTATTACTCTTTAAAATTTGGAATTGCCTAGCCATCTGAAGAACCTGATTATGGGAAGTACATGTCCCCTGTGTATCACATACAACCTGGTAAAAACGTGGGTGCTACAGCTTACTGGACATGAGGGGAAAGAGCAACTCAAGAAACTGTTCTTGATTTTGTAATATGTATTCTAACTTTCCAGCTGTTATATAAATTATTGGCAACTACTTCTCATCTATCTTTTCAGAACTTAAGATGCACCTTAGGCCCATGTCCAAGGTTTATCTGCAGCAAGTTATCCTTGAATCTTTGTTAGTTTTGTTTTGTTGTATTTTTTTTCATTGTTGTTGGATAAGGGTCCTTTTTACCAAATGTGTATCTGATTTGGCCCATAGAGGAAAGAAAGAAAAAAAGTGTCACCCTGTAACACTTTGTATCATGCTGAGCCTTAAATTAATATTTTATGTGCTTACTGTGCTTTCATTTCATCTCTTTTTTCTGTTCAGAAACAGTTGTATCCCACGCTGACAGTGTACAGGGCCTATAGTATTTCATATTAATGCATTCTTACACAGAGACTCTGATGGTTAGGAAGGCCCTTGCTGAGGGACAGGAGCTGTCAGATAAAAGGGATGTTTACCAGTTAAGGTTTCAAACAGCAATGCCATGAGAATATATTAATCAGCTGGAGATCCCAGTCTGGAAGAGGAAGCAACTTTTCCCAGTATCTGGTAGCAGACCCTTTTAGTCTGGCAGGCAATTAGCCAGCCACTAAATGGAGAGAGAGAGAGAGAGTAAGCTATAGAACAGATACAGGAAGTTCTCTCCAACAATTTCACTGACCACTGTGATTTTCCTCATATTTCAGTCATTTGTAAGACTCATCAAGCAAGAACAGGGAAAATACACTGTTGAACATTAAAAGGATCCTGAATTACAATGGTAAGGCTGATCCTGAATTACAATGGTAAGGCTAGCTAAAAATAAATCTGATTCTTATCTTTTTGGCCAGAAGGCATCCTGTGAACTAAAAGAGACAAGAGACTAGACACAGCAAATACAAAATTATTTCTTCACTTAACACAAATGGGACTTAGCATACGCACTCCCTGGGACAGTGCTTTAATGCTAGTACTTGTGTGACACTTAAAAAATTCAGGTATAGATAAAAAGGTAGGCACTTGGTTCTCACTAAGCATTTAATCCCAGCATTCAGTAAGTTTAATAGTTACTGGTTAAACCATGCCTAGAGAAAATTTTTAATTCCATAGGCAAATTTTCACCTCTTGGAATTTATATTGGATTCTATGTGGGCATACCCAACAGAATAAGGGTCCCAAGGGGAAAAAGGAGACAGAAGTTACAACTCCTGTCCTTAACCAAAGGAGCAGTCATACTTACCCATCTGCTACCCTCCATACTAATTAATACCTGCACAGGTTATACTGTGGTGATGCTGTAATTCCATCCATTTGACACAGTGGCTGTTATCACTTCTGTTTCTGAATCTGTCCTTTGGTAATGGCATGGTCTCTGTCCATTTGGTTGTTTTTGAGACCTGCTCCACATCACAGTTACCACTTCACTACCTCTGCTGCAGGAATTTCTTACAGTACAGCTCTTTTTGCCCCCATCTAAAATCTGATACAAACTGTTCTGCCTCAAAAGCTGTCCAATGTGAATGGACACACAGATGTACTTTATTTTCTTCTTCTGATATTGAATGACTCCCTGCTTGATTCTTTTATTATCAGACTTACAAAAAGTGTTTATCTGTAAGAGTTTGCCACCCTGAATCATCTTTTTTTTCCCGTGCTCACCCTAGAGGACCAGTAGTAGAAGGTTGTGAAAGTCTCCAGCTAGCTCACAGCATGTCCAGACACAGCTGTCCCAGAAGTCTCTTTTTGCATTGCTTAAATGAAATAGCTGTACAGAAATGGAGAAAGTCATGTGAAAACAGGGACTTAAACTGCTGTATGGTCCCTCATGGAAAATGGGTAAGCAGACAAAAATAGAAGTTGTCTTGAAGTGTGCAAGGCCACAGAATAGTATCACAATGCATGTGCTGCAATTGATGTTCACTCTGCTAAATAGGTGGGATGGATACCAAATGACTTTATCCACTTAGCTAGGCAGATAAGACTATACTCAGGGGACTTCAAGAATATTTCCTAATATGACTTTTTCAGGAAGAGATTGCAAAGTATAAAAGTATAAACCATGCTTACCTGCCTGCCCTATTTTTGCACATCAGTGGCCTTGTATAACTCTTAACTTTTCCTCTCTCTGAGGAGAAATGCTTCAGAGTTTCATACAATAATTTTAGGTTTTTGTTGTCAGGAACAAACATGCCTTCCTGAATTTTTTTAAATGCCAACTGCAGACAAAGATCCAGGTGCAACTTGCATAAGCAGGTCTATGTTAGCTCTAAATGAGCTACTCTGGGTATTATAGCAGCAGCCTGTTATTGGGGACCTGTGGTTACTCTGTGCTAAATTAGTGAATTAATGAACTAGTAACCTAGAAAATTAGCAGGCTACACTGCTGGATAAATGCAAGTCAACTAGTTAAAATTAGCTCAAATTTATTAGGACAATATAAAGTTACTCAAGATCTATAGAGCTGAGAACTGTATCTATGATCTTGGACCTTAAATCACACTCTGCCATGTCTCAGTACATTACAGTCTCATTGGCCAGTAGACCACTGAGTTGATCTGAAATTCAGGACTCTGAATCCTCAGCTATTTCTCAGGCTTACACTGAAATGAAATCCAGCCAGGCTTGACTTTCTCCACCACCTGGTTTCATGGGTGGAATAAGAATTGGGCGTGAGGCCAGAAAGCAGCAATGCTGTGCTCTGGTATGGTCTCTGATCTGGAGGAACTGAGGAACTAGGGTTTGGTTATACTGAGCAGCACAACACTTTGCATTTTAGACTGGACTTGAGAAAGTTTAGACTATTTCAGATTAATAATGTGTTGAATACTGTGTGTATGAAAACCTTCTTTTTTCTAAATTCCCCAGCAGACAGTAAAAGAGCACAAACACTTTAGATTCTTCCCCCTTTTTCCTTAAAATAGCGTACCATTAATTTCCTGTTTCTTAAGAGTTATTTTGGGGGGCTTCTAGGCTTGACCTCTGGATAATCATCTCTCTTTTTACATAGCAACATTTCACCCCATATATTTAAGCAGTTTAAACATCTCCATTTTTACTACATTCATCTTTTAATTTAATTAACGAGGTCATGGTATCCTAACTCCCAACTTCTTTTTGCAATGCCCAAAAACTTTGCAAAAAAGCTATCTGAAAAGTATCATGTTTGTTGTCATGCTGCATTTATGTTTGTTTCCTAAGCTATACAACAAAGACATCTATTAATGAAGAGCAGACACTTAGTTAACCACAGGCACAGTTTTTAAATCAAGTAGTATTTAATTAAATCAGAAAATCATCCTTTTGTAGGGCCCAAAGTGTGGAACCTAAATAGAGATATATGTCAAATTGCTCTTCTTTGAATAAGTACTACAGCTGGCAAGACAGTAATTTTAAAATATCAAGAAACATTAGGACCAGAACATTTGAAATGCCAGAAATTTTTAGTTAAGTTTTTAGAGTTCTCACACTAAGTAACTTATTCATCTCAAAACTCGTTTAACCTCCTTCTTAATTTCTTTTTCTGAAGTGGAAAATTACTTGTTTCTACTAAATGCAAACAATCCCATACTCTAAGTTAATTAAAAACATCTACATGAAACATCCATAAAGCTATCTTAGTTGTTTTTTTACTCCTGTTTTAATTTTTAATGGGATTTCTATTAGTATTTTCTTAGCATATTTTCCAAGAAAACAAGATTTGTCTGAAGGGTTGGTCTCCCTCTGACATATTTTTAATTAATTGCCTGATTTCAAATGAAGCTGGCAGTGGGTTTGTCTGCCAGTTATTAAGTCTCAAAGTTGCTGTGAGGACACTGGGGATAGCCACTACTAATGTGTCTCTTGACAGCAAATGAAGGAGAACTGAGAAGCCTTCTACTCTACTTGGCAGGATTTGAATGAGTCAACCCATTCTCCAACTGTGGTCCCAGCAACAAGCTGGAAAAAGGCAAGCAGAGGGTGTACAAATGATGTATAAATGACTAGAATGATGTACAAATTACTAGAATTACAAGGTGGGGGGAAGGCATCTGAGATGTAGAATGGAGCTGAGGGTATTGGAAGGAAGTACAGGAAGCAAATAGAAAGACTGGAAGAATATTTTGATGGCATCATGGTGGGAAGTTGTAATGAACACAGAATACAAATTTATCAAAAAACAACCTACATTGGTTTTACTACTCATGAAACACAGTAGTGGTTTCATAGCTCAGCACTGTTTTATTTTTAATGGAACCTATCTGAAGATAAATTATTTTTAGCTAATGAACACGTTGTGATTTATATGTAAGAAAGATTTTTAAAGGGACGTTAAATCCTATGCCTTTGTTCTGATTGAGAGATGCAAGAAAAATTGCAAATTCATTGTTTTAAGATAATATTTTCTAATTTGCACCAAGTTCAAGGTCTTCTCATTTACTCTCTCATGGACCATTTAACTGCATTCTTCCCAATGTCTAAATCTGTTCATATTTTTACCAGTGTGTACAAATATATCTGAAGTCAAATAAATAGAGATCTTTTGTGGGTATTCTTAGCTCAGAAAGTACACCTGCCTCTAGGTCAGTTATGTGAACCATCTAAACTTAAAGCACAAAATCAGAATTTACCATCTTGTTCTTTAAAGCAAATAATGGATTTGTTAGTCTGAGCTGCAGCTTTGTTTAAGGCACATTGTTTCAACTGCAGCCATGCAGTGACTCAATCTGTTTTCTTATTGAGTGTATTTATATGGCAAACTTTGCTGAGAAAAACTGAGCATGCCTTTATCAATATGCTGTTATTGAGCATGGGGGGATTCAAGCTACTTGCCCTTGTAATTTTTGCAGGTTTTTTTTAAGTTATGAAAAATCCTGAACCCAAATTCTTTTAACTTGGGTACAGCACTGCTAGCTGGTTACCTTGAGCTACCTAGAGCTGATCTAGATACCTGGAACTAAAACCTTCTGAAAATCTGTCTGCAGTGTGTTGTGGGGCATTTTTTCTCAGTATCAGTTCAATGACAAATACTGTGTGCTACTAGAGGATGCAGATGCTGTTCACACACTACGTAAATGCATTTTATAAAATTCCACACTTAGGAAGGTGTTTTTAAGGGACTGAATGTATCTAAGGAAGTAGAGGGATGCTTCAAAATGCATTAAGAAGCTTTGGTGGTTTATTAGTCTGTATGGTTGTCAGCAAGAGAGAAAGCATTGGAAATACAATGTATGTTACATGATTATTCACGTTGTAATTGCCACTCTATCCTCAAGTGTATTTCTGTAATGGGAAAAGTAACACCAAGAAAATGAGTGGAATTATTATTTGTAGAACCGCAGTGACTAATAGTGGCATGAAAACTTAATGGACCTATGAAAGAACACTCTGTCTGCAGAGGAGTGTGTTGTCCATAGGAAAGTCTCTGTACAGAAGCTGCCCACACAGGGCTGCTGTGTGGTGTTACAGTGCAGCAGTGAGCACAGTGTTTCTGTGGAGGCTGTTTACCTAGCTCAGTTATCATGATTTTCAACTGGGACCTTCATACTGCACTGGAAAGAGTTTTTCACACTTTCTCAGTTTGTAAAAGGCGGTTCCAGACCCTATTGTAAGGAGGTGTGTAGAGCCAAACAGCTGCTGATTAATGCCTTCTGTTCTGTGCCTGGAGAATTTTATGGATTACAGTGAATAAAAGGCTAATTTGTCTCCTAAAACATATATTGATATAAATGTAACCACTTTTCTGCACTACCTAACTTGGGTTAATGGAGTGTTGCTTCAATCTATTGTGTTTCTGGCATGTTCTGACTGTATCTATAATGTCTTTGTGTGGCCTGAACTTCCTATTCATTACAAATCGGTGAACAGCAGTAAGCAGTTCAACAAACAGATATTTCTTAAGCTGTCAAACTCAAAGCCTGAATAACCTAAGGAGAAGTGCAATCAGACCTGCCAACTGTAAACAATAAACACTGTTCTAAAATGCAGAATGGCTTACAGATAAAATAAAACTGAAAAGTTAGGTTGACTTGCAAGTCAGCTGTAGTTTATGAAAACATTAATATACGAAAGAATGAAGGCAGCACCAGTGCCTGGTAACAACTCCCTGCTTTTCTGCTTTTTTCTCTTTTCTCTTTCTGTTGCTTTCATGCACAGTGTAACACACTACAAGCACACAAAAGGGAAGGATTGCAGGGTTCCCTGAATTGTTCCAGTCAACTCTCTTCATGTTTGACTGCTAACTCCCATGCATAGAGATTAGAGGGAGACTGGAATAAACTTTAAAGTCTATGAAGAAGCTGAAGCAGCAGCAGAACAAGAAGTAGGTGTTCATTGCTCCATGCAGAAGCCTGAAAATGTACAGGTACTTTCCCTGTTTGGCCCTTGCTTTCACCTTTTATCTGTAAGCAATTATTCTGAAATTTTTGGGTCTGCACACACTTATACCTGAATTTGAAAAGATAATTTTGGTTTCTTAGTTAATTTTTCCTCCAGAATCTGCATTCTTCCAAACTGCTTTATCTGTTCCAGCAGTAGTTTCAGAATTACTTTGGACATAACGTTATGTGCTGCACATTTCCATTTGATTTTCTGTAGCAGCATTTACTGAAGCTAGACAGGAAAATGCCCAGACTTTCCAACCTGGAGCACCAGACTGCAATGATAGTCTGGTCATTTTTTTGTGTGTATGTGGTAGAAACAGATCCACCCTTGCTTTTATTTCTACAGAATAAAGTCATCAATCCCAACTGTATAATTGTAGAATTTTTACCTGGACCCACACCCATAGGCAGCAGGCAAATACTGGTCAACAACAGAAAAAAAATCACAATATATTAAGATGTTAATTTAGATATTATTTTAAAGAAAGGTTTTTATTCTTGGAAAAAGCAGTATGATTGGCAGTGAACCTGTTATCAGGGAACAGAAAATAAGGAGCTGAGTTTATTAGTCAAGGCTGTCTGTCTTTCACAGCAATTCATCAAAAACATGCATGTATTGGAAGCCCTAAAAAGATGAAAAGGTATCTTTTCAGTCCTGGAAGAGGAGACTGTCCTTTGAAGGATACAATGGTGCTTTTCAAAAGAGCAGTGACTGTGAAACTTGTCCATCAATGGAAGGCTCCTTTCAGAGCACATCTCTGTCTACCACTTTAGGTAGATATTCTCTAACATTCTCAATTGACTAAAATTATTGTTGCATAAAATATCTGTAAATATTACTTCTTTAATATGAGTAAAAAACAGGGGGAAACCCAGATAAATTACTTAAGCAACCACTTTCTGAATGGTGTCTGTTGAACCAGGCTCCTCCCTCACCACAAGTTAAGAAGAGGAAGAAAGAAAACTCTGGACTTCAGTATTGAGAGCTTGCTTGTCTGACTTACCCCAGCTCAAACTGTGACTGGCCAACAGGACTTCAGCCAAAAACACTTCACCTCTCATTCTCTTTTCCCTGTTTTTTCTATTCCACTTCAACACACAGTTTCCACAGAAACAGAGCAGCACAAATAGCACAGGTTTTTGGTGCCTTTCTGGAGAAGTAAATGTAACAAAACAGTCTGCATATAATGTCACATTTTGGTGAAAGGCTTTATTAGATTCAGAGGTTATATGGATACTAAAAATTATATTTGGAATTCTCTCTCTTCTTTTTAAACCTTGTGTAGTAACTCCATGTATTGTCTGACAAACTGGCAGCAGAAATATGAACCTAATACTCTATTTTATCACTTGGCTTAGGGCTTTTTCAGATTTCTTTTCTCCCTACTATTCATCAGCAACATTGGAAAGTATATAACAGAAGAAACAGAATCAGGCAAACCACTGCACCAGCCCACTATCCAGCTTCCACTGTGCCCCACAGCCAAACTTAGTGTTATCCCTAACACTACACTTATTTCATAGCTACAGGGTAATTTTGTACACTGAAAAATACAGTGAAGGTGGTTGCTCTCAGAACATATTCCATGTTCCCAGCTGACCGCCTAGCAGGTACCTGAGAGGTTCTTGCCTGCATAGGATACCTTATTTGTGTGTTCCTAAGTATGGATGCACTGGCCCACTGAATGCTCAGATAAAACAAGCTGCTGTGAAATGACACAATATTACCTATTTCCTATTTGAAATCATTAATGTTTTCTGTACTGCTTCTGCAGAGTAGCCTGAAGTCAGTGATGCTCTTTTTGTCGAGCAGCCAGGAGGACCCATGGATTACTTTTGCCAGTGCTAATCAGTTTGAACAACTCCATATGTGAATGATCTCCTTCATATATCCCAGTATCTTCAGGCAGCAGAAAAGTGATGGGGGATAGAAAGGTGAAGGATTACTTGTATTCTGGATTTTATTGTCTACATGCAGAATTAGGCACATGAATAAGGAGTACTACTTTGTGGCTATAAGATGGAAGTTAATCAAACTCAGGTACCAGGATTTTTTGTATGGATGATAAGGAATGAGATTTTAAAGTCATTCATAACTCTGAATAAAAAATACCCCAGGTATTCCCATAATCCATTTCAGTTTCACATCTATGAATCTTTGATATGAATGCTGTGACTCCTGAACAGTTTTTAGTGGCCAGATCCAATTGCACTGAGAAAAACAGGCCTTTTACCAGGAGCTTAATAGGGTACAAAATTTCACAGCAATAACAGTGATCAAAGGCAGTTAAAATAATTCATGGAAAACCCAGTGTGACAGCAGGCACAGGCAAGGCAGGTAGGCATGTAAAGAGCAGACACTTCTACCCTGCAGGCCAGCACTCAAGCAGCATCAGCTGACAGGAGAGCTCATTTTCTCCCTCCACCTTTGTAGCCTTGGCTTTTCCTGCTGCGTGGGAGGCAGCAGCTTTGCTGCAAGAGAGGGTCCCACGCAGCATCACTCCCCACCCTCGCTCTTCCGTGGCCTTCATCAGCCCTGTGGGCAGCTCACACTTCAGCCTCTGTCCCGTCCCAGCTGTTCCCCTCCTCCTCTGCACAAATACACAGGAAGCTCTTTCACCCCTTAAAGGCCTTCTGAGATAATTGTGAATAGGGCAGAAATAAATAATTATTCCTTCAGCTCAGATCCCTATTGCATATTATATTTGCTCTTTGCCATCTTTGCAAAAACTGAACAGTGCCACTCAGAGAGTTGATCTGTGGGTGATCACATCCTGTTTTGTCTTCACTGCTGCAAAGCTTTACAGCACCCCTGAATCAATTGGTCTAATGGTGAAATTAAGGTAAAAAGAGAAAACTTATTTCACAGTTGCCTCCCAATCCTATGCTTAAGGTTGATTTTCTATAGTCATATACGTTCTTAATTTAAAATCACTCTGTAGAGCACATTAATTTTTTTAGAGACAAACAGACTTGGTCAAAAAAACCTCTCTCTGCCTAAAATTCTCGCTGTCTGTCTAGATAAGATGCTTTTCCACCTTTCTTCTATTGCCAACTTATCTATAAAAGGATTTAGAGATGAATTTGAGAAATAAGCAGCTTTTTCTTTTTTTTAAAAAATGGGTGAAGGGAAAAAGGGGAAGAATCAACTTAAAGGTGATGGCCTATTAAAGTGCTATAAACTTTGATAATTTGTGTTCTCGGAAAGCCCTTTTTTGTCATTATTTTGGAAATCTGTATGATTCATTTTGGACTGTTTTCAAAATTCCTCAGAGAACCTTCTCGGTGAAATTGCGTTGGGAATAAAATTCTGTATTTTCAAAAAAATCCCTTTTCATAATACTATATTTTTAAATTTTGCATGGTAATGAGTTATCACCCCCACTTTTTGCTTCATGCAAGGCCTCAAAATAAGCATGAAAAATGCAAACAACCTACATATGAAAAATACATCGGGCTTTTAATAGTTCTTTCATTTTAGTTCTCTGTGGTGCTATTAGTGACAGGTAAAAATCAGACCAGTTAAGTGCTGCTGGTGCAAAGGGGTGTAAAATTACAAGTTATCTGCCTGATTGTCTGTGCCCTTGGGAGGCATAAAACTGAAGAAGAGTGAGAGCAGCTATTGCTGCTCTATTTTATTAGCTTTTTCTACAGACTGGGAACATCTCAACTTTGTACCTTAAGATTTTCAACGAGCATCTTTGGAGGAGATTGACTCAACGTGCTTCTCACTTGCATTTTCCTCCTAGCCAGATTTATGCTCCCATCTGGTGAGATGTGCTATCCTGATTTCCCCTCCTGGGGAGCCTGAGAGTAGGAAGACATTACAAATTTATTACAGTTTGGTAATGGTTGGTCGTATTTTTTTTCCTAAAACAAACCTCCTTTAGTTTACATTAAATGAAGTTTCTATGGGAATGTACTGATACATTGTAATAGAGATTAAAATAATTTTTAATGATACCACCAAATGGATATATTAGATCATTTATAATAGAAGGGTTTTTAATTGTTAAACCAACAAGAGGAAAAAAAAATTCAAGCTCAAGTTGCAGCCATATTATTATTTTCTTTTTATATTTTACACTATAATTCTGTATGTAAAAGGAGCACTTGACTAATGGAAAGAGAAAGGGGTTATGACTGCAAGCTCTTTGCCAGCTTATACTTGGAAACCATGTTAAGGGTAGATCATAATAGAAAGTGATTGAGCCATCTTCAGTGGTCTCTACTGATGGTCTCTACTTGCCAGGGTGGATCAGTTTTATCTCTGAAGCAGAACTAGCATTTCCCTCCTTCCAGCCCCTGAACCATAGGAAGGGTGATCTCAAGGATTTTGTCTGTAGATTCTCAGACACAGGCAGAGAGTTCTTTAGTATGTCAGAGAATGCTTGTTGGTATTGAGAAAGGAGTAATAAACTTTTCTGAATATATTAGAAGACTTGGGAAACACACAGGACTGATCTTATTAAGCTATTTACCTTGTGGTAGCACCTGCAGGTCCTTCAAAATGCTGGTTCTTCAGTGTATGAAGTACTTCATACCACTCCAAATTCTATCTGAGCTGATGGTAGTAGATGAACACATAGTCAACAGGGAGAACTAAGAGAAGGGTAATTATCATACCAAGCATAGTTGTAAGATACAAGCTACTTAATTACTGACAAGGATTTTGAAGACAAGGAGGTACTTAATGTAGGAATTTAGAGGAGAAAAAAAAAGTATTTTAGGGAAGCTCTCCTGCACAAGATAGAAGAAGCAAGAAGTAACATGACAGAACAAGTTGGACCAATGCATAGTAGAAGTCTTGCTGAAGGTTTCCCCTAGCCAGATATTTTCAGCTAGATGTTTTTGCCTGGGAGAGGTGAAGAAACAACTTTTCAACCTACCACAGCCATAGTCAATGGCCAAATGACAGCAATGTTAAAATGACACATAGCTCTTTCTGTGTTGCCCCCACCACTCAGACAGCCTGGAGTTGGTGATAGTCCTAGCACTGCCTTCCTCCACGTCACTACAGCTGTCAGAAGTGCCATAATCTGCCTTGTCCATCACTAACCTCCACTGCTGTTTCCAGTCCACTGTTCACCTCTCCTCAGAAGTGCACTGAACACATTCCTGATATCCCTGCTGGTATCTAGCAGGTTAATTAAATTCCAAGTGTGAAGGCTGGACAGGGGCTAAACTAAAGCTCTGTATAAAAGACAAAGATTTGATCCCCTAGGGCTTTATAAAATAAATCTCCATGGATCCATCTCTGCTCAGAAGTAAGGAGAGCCACATCTTTGCTCCTTCCTTTTTTCCTTGATAGGGTCTTTTATATGCTAGCCAATGAGCAAAGCACGCATACCTGGGATTTTTTAAATCCCAAGCAAAGTACTTCATTGTGTTACTTTCTTATTCTACTCCAAGGGGGAAACTAAGTACAAGAGATGAGAAAATAAGTTACCCATATACATACACCAGTCGTAAGTCTCATCACATAAGAAGACTGTGAATACAATACAACTACAGAATGAAAAGCATGAGACACTAAATAGTGGTATTAATAGCCTGGCTAAGAGGAAGTCTGAGACAGGCTAGGATTGGGACATGACACACAGGGTCTTAAAAATAAGGACAAATCTACGTGTTGAAGTTAATGAAAATACCTTCCTTGCACCAGTGCTTAAAATAGAAAACAGGGTAGAAGATGACATTCTGACTATGTCAGAAAAGACAGATAGCACAGACCTGGCCTGGTTTTTAAAGTGATTTGCATAGGTACAGTGGAGGTTTTGAATGGTACTCGAACATTGCCTTATCCTGGGACTAATGTTCAATTAGCGCCATGTGTTTCAGATGCTGGGGAGGCTCAGCACGGCCACCACCTCGCGTATACGATTCCCTGCTTTGGCTGTAGCCGTCTCTTGGAAATTAAACTTTTCTTCTGCACAGTTGCAGTTCTGTACATCGCCGCCTGCCTACCCTGCACGCTTCCCAGGAAGCCTGAGCAGGCCGGCGGTGACGGAAGCGTGGGCAGGAGCAGCGCCCCGCAGGTACCACCTCCCGGCCCCGGCCCCG
>VZTT01057700.1:34874-52876 GCA_013400855.1 Buphagus erythrorhynchus | reverse complement strand
ATAAGATGTTTGGGGTTTACTCGCTTTTTAAAATGAAACTTCTAGGTTTTTAAAATTAAAGAATAGCTTTGAATAAAACAGAACGCAAATACAAAAGTTCACTGAAGAATCACTGTTTCCCTGACTTAACAAAGCAGTTAAGGTTGCTTTGTTTACTCACTGAAAAGTCCCTGTGTTTAAATACTGGCTTCCTATATAGATAATTTTACATAATAAAATGATATATACGTATTATGTATGTATTTAATCTTTATGTGCAGCATTAAGCAGCTAGTGTAATCCTTCTCTGGGAAACATAGTCTGTGCTGAACCTTCTTCTGGCAAATCTGCCAATTTTGGTTGGCCAAAGGTAGAAAATTCGTGGGTTTGTGGGAGTTTTTTGAATCCTAGTTTTTAACACCTGTTATTAATTCATTCTTGGCATTTTTATGGTACCATCACTGGCATGTCTAGACAGCTACAGATAATACAAGAGAGAACACATAACACTCCTCAGGAGGGAATTCTGCCAATATGATGTATATCTGCACAGAGAGATGGCAAAAAGGGCTTGGGGGAGGTACAGTACAAAGTTTCCCGTGGTGAAGTTTTATTCATCTTTCAACAGTGCTAGAATATGAATTATTTTCTTTGTTTTTTTCCACTTTGCTAGTAAATGCTACTTAAAAATCATCTAGCAGTTGCAACACAAACCGACTGTGCTCTGTTATAGTTGGGCTGTTTTTATTATTAGACACGAGTGACTGGATTGAAAATGTCACAGTAAAGTTCTTTCTTGAAGTCATGGAGTATGCAGTGTAACTTCATTTGAATGAAGTTCTCTGCAACTAATGAATGAACAAGGGTGAATTTGTCCTACCTTCTATAGAGTGTCTAAAATGCACTTTATTTTGCAGTTTATTTGAAGTGGCAGAGATAATGCAGTAGTTAATGCACTGCCCATTGTGGCAATGCAGTAGAGTCTTAATTGCCAGTAATGACTGAGATTGAGGATAAGCATTACTGATCTCTTCAAGCTAGTGTGAGAGTGACTCAGAATAACAACAGCAGGTGTTTGGTGATCTGCAAAGAAGTCTGCTGTACACATTTGGATATGTGTTCCTGTGGTGTCCCTCTGGGGGATAGGAATAGGTACATCTTTCTCATGGTTAAGTTTGTTTTACGTGAATTGAATTACATTAATTCAGAATTCTTCAGTGAATTCTGCTAACAGCTTTTTAGGAAAGAACTTTATGTGATGTGGGATTTTTATTACAAATGTAATGCATGTTTCTTTCTATCAGATACTCAGACTTTGTTGTCCATGAAATAGGCAAGGATGGACGTGTGAGCCATTTAGATGACTTTTCTGTTCCAGTGGATGATGAGGTAAATTTTGAGGTAAAGATTTGGTAATGGCTATGCTTCTTAATGCTCCTTAAGCAAAAGCTTTAAAAAACTGGAAGTTGCTCTGTGAGGGTTATTGGATGTTTGTTTTTTATCCCCCAATATGTGTTAGGACCCATCAGAAGAAACATTCACGGTTTTGTCAGACGAAGACAAGCAGCGTTTAGAGGAGCTCCAGCTTTTTAAGAATAAGGAAACTAGTGTTGCCATAGAGGTAAAATTAATAAATTATATGAAGTTTGAGATGGGGGTAGAGGGAGGCTGTGGGAGGGAGGCAGGGAGAGAATGAGTAAAAGGTACACACTTTCTAATGCATGTAAGATATAAGAGCAATTTGAACGTGATGTGACAGATAACACCAAACTCTGTCCAGTTTAGGGTTTAATTCTGTAAAGTCTTACAGATGTACTCAAATTCATGCATATATGAGTTGTCACTTTTGATTTTGGTGAGACTGTACACAGGAATTTAAATATAGATTTTAATTCCTGTGGTGTTAAAATTACCTTGCAGTGTTTTAGTTTCTTGTCTAGTATTATTTTAAAGAATAAGGAGGTTCTTAGATAAAATATCTATCATGATGGAGCACTACTTTCAAGGTCAATGTTTAGTGATTTAATAGAAAAGAAGATAAATATGGTCTTCTATAACAAGAAAGATAAGAAAATTAAATTCAAACCTTGATATTTTTAAACATTCAAATATTCCACATATTCAAAGAATAACTATTGAGCTAAATTTTGGGACACAGAGATGCAGATGGATTATATCTCGTAGTTTCAAGTAAGCATTCACACATTACATAATCTTATCTAGCTAATTTTTTTTCTTTTAAGGCACCCTCCCCTTTTGTATTAATTTATTGGGTTTCTGTATGTATGTGTATTAACACAGGTAATTGAAGACACCAAAGAAAAAAGAACCATCATCCATCAGGCTGTGAAGTGCTTGTTTCCAGGACTGGAGACTAAAACAGAAGATCGAGATGGAAAGAAATACATTATTGCTTATCATGCTGCTGGGAAAAAAGCATTGGCAAGTGAGTTTCAGTATCACAGCAGATGGGTAAAGTAAATGCTAAAATTATCCCCAAAGTAAGAATTGTTAGTAAGTACTTCAAGTGAGTGTGCTTCTTAATGTAGTCTTGCTTCATTTTTTCCTCGTGTCAGCTGATGCTGTGCATCTAGAATGATTAGGACCACGAGAAATGTTTTAAATTTAAATTTCTACTTGTTTTTCTTTCCAAATAATTTGTCCAGTACAACCATATTAGAAGAGAGAACATTATCTTCTACTTCAGTGGCTTTATTTTCAGTACTTTTTTTGAATTTAACTTTCATGATCTTAACTATGTGTGTAAGTGTGCTTTGTGGATATAAGAGGTTGTAGTTGGAAAATGTACATTAGATTGATAGATGGTGTAATCTTGGTTGTCTTGAATATTCATGACAAAATTCTCAATGACTTGAATAGAGACAGGCATCTTTTTTCTTTTCTAAGAGTTATAGTTTCATATAAACATAGTTTATTTACCATGATTGTTACTTCTGCTTCCAAGGCTAATTATATTTGCAGAAAATTATCTTTATTCATTATAGATAACAGTTAATCGTTCAAAATAAAGTAATGAAGGATTTCCAAACTGAAGTGTTATCCACTGTCATCTTGCAAAATACTGTTCTGGATACTGGGAATAAATTAACGTGTTTTACATCTTTTAATGTTACTTAAAATTTGTTGCTACTGTAAGTTTAGAGGAGTATCTACCTGCAGAATTGTGCACATTTAACTAAAGATACTAAGGTTTGGTTTGAATTGGTTGCATTCCTCTGTCGTTTTAACCTACTACAAATGATGATATGTAAACCTAACCCTTTAATTTTAAAGACAAAGGAGATGGAGGAAGGATAAAGAAATACAGTAATTTAAAATGGGAAATAAAATAATTTCCCCCTTAATTTAGTTGTTTGTTTAAGGCTTGTTGTAAGCAAATATAGGAATGTTGTGTTTTTATTGGTCCAATTATAATGTGTTTTTCTTATTTAGTAATGTTTAGAAAATGTGTATGTTTGCATGCTTTATGCATGGAGNAATTTTCCTCAGCCAATTTTGTTCTCTGTTGGTTTGTAATGGTTTTTCCTCCACCTTTTCCTTCTGCTGCTTCTATTCTTCAACCACTGTTGCAGTCAAGTGGATGTTGTTAAGCTGATTTAAGGAATACTGTGTAAAAGAATTTAAGTATTTTAAATATGCTGAAAAGAATTTAGTGGTGTGTCTCTAGGATTAAAACATTATGTGGAACACCATCTTGTGATGCAGAGAAGCATCATCTGTTTAGACTTGGATTCCCAGCTGTGATCCTGCAGGCACGTGTGCATTTGTTGGTGGAGATGTCAGTTTCTGTGTGCAAATGCTTATGGATGTAAGATTGAAGTTCTTTTAAGTCAGGATTATATTTATCTTTCTTGTTTACGTAGCCACAAATATGTCTTAGTCGTGAATGGGCTCCCCAGGCAAGAAACATTTCAGAAGTGTAGAATATTGGATTATTAGCTCTGATACCTGATTACTTTTGTTGATGACATAAAACATTACCAAACAAGCTTAAAATTTATAATCAGAAGGTGCTTTGTCTGTAGTCAGTTTACCCTCCAAATACTTAAAATACCGTCTTACTAAATTTTCAGTAAACTGTTGTTTCATCATTGTCCACAAATTAAGTTTGTTGCATCTCCAGTTGAAGCTTTCCATATGTTCACTGTTTGCCTCTGCACGATTCCATTCCATAATTGTCTAAATTGCTGTCATCCACCACCTAGCTGTTGGATGCTCCCTGAAACATAAACAATCCCATAACCATAAACCTGCATGTTCACCTCTAAAAACCCTTTGACAATCTGAAAATTAAATGCTACTCTTTTGTACTCTTTATGCTCTGCATTGGGACAGAGGTCAGAACTGCAACAGGTAAGAGACGTTGACATTTCATACTAAGAAAAATGAAATGCCAACCATTACGACCTCCTAAAGCAACAGGACTGGCCAAACTTGTAACAATTTCTTAAAACTCCCTACACATAAGTATTAATTAAAATGCCCTGAAACAGCCAAGAATTAGGCTTGTTCTACCTCTTTTTCGTAGTGCAGTATAGGCAGTATTCATTTGGTGCAGAGAAAGTCTGCTAGTAGTAAGTGATATGAATTACCAGTTTTGACAGTACACATTGACAACTATGGTAAGTTTTCCATGGGTTTCAGTTAGCCAAGCCTTTGCCTTTCAGCCTGTATTTCAGACACTAGTATCTGTTTTTATACAACTTTAAAAGCATTTATCACATACCCTGCTATTAAACAAGAGCTTCCAAGCCTTGAGTTTCAGCAAAAGGTTTGAAAAAAAGGCTTGGAAATACAATTTTATTGTCAAAAATGTAACATGACTGAAACACAGCAATGAGGACTGCGAATTGTCCCACTGCTCCATCTACCCAGTTGAATGCTTAGAAGTATTGGGTGAGGAATGGTTGAGTACCAGGACTGTGGCTGCAGCCTCCTTTGGATAGGGTCATGTCTGTGATGCCCAAAGCATGAGGAGCCCATTGGTCTGTATGGTACCTACAGAGTCCTTTTAGTGTCAATCACATTAGGGCTCACTTCTTGAAGTGTGTTGAAATGACCATATGCAGGATGTATTATTAAATATAAAGAATGGTTCCAGCTGGAGAAGGTTCTCCTTTATGAATTGAGCTCTTACTCTCTTCCCTTCTAATTGCTGAGATCTTCGTGGAGAACTTTGCTCTTCCAGCTGAATGCAGTGTTTCATTGTCTGAGTTTAGGAGTAGTGGTGGCTCAGAAGGGGAGACCAGGAAGAGCTTGAGGTCTCCAGTTCAGGTCCTATAAAACTCTGTGGGAGGGAGGCTGTGCTTAGAAACTGATGGTGCAAGGCAAGTGGTGCAATAATACTAAGTAAAACCTCTACATATAGTGTTTTATACTGTAGCATCCAAAATTATCTTTGCAGAAATGTGTGCATGAATGGCAGCTTCTCAAAAACAAGCAAGAATTAAACATACTTACTACCTGTATGGGATATCTGGACGTTATAAAACCAATGTGAAAAAACAGCAGTATTTCCCAAGAATTTCCTTTCTGCACTGGTGTTTGTATATTGAAATAAGGCTGGCTTTTTCAGTTAGCTTTTGCTATTATGAAAGATGCTTATGCCTATTTTTATAAAATCAGGTATATCTGCTTAGTGGCTAGCAAGAGATAAAGGAATTCTTATCTAAAAGAAAATGAATTCTTAGTTTTGTTCTTAAATAACAAGGAATTGATAAACCTCAGAATTGAAGGAACCTCATAGTTGGTTGCTAAACCTCTGTAGAATCAGTCTCCCAATTAATGCCAATTGACAGTGGATTATTGGAAACTGAAAGTTTTTTCTCTGGGGGTTTTTATGTGTGAAAAAAAGCTTAACAAATCATTGACAGTTTCCTTCCTTCTCCAGAAAATGTCAGATAGTAGCACAGAATTGTAGATCAGTTGTTAGTCTGTGGGATCTGAAGTTATTTCACCCTCTGGCCTTCTCTAAGCATGGCACCATACCTGCCATGGATTATATGTTAATGTCTCTCTCTTCTACCAGATTTCTTGCTCCCATTGGATTTTAAAAAATAACCATCTTAAAGCAAATTTTGAGCATGATTTTTTAGGGTTTTTTAGTGATACGATTCAGTCTTTTGCATGATGCACAGAAAAAATACTACAGAAATAAAGAATAGGTCTGTACTATAAATAATTTCCCACAAACAGGGCTCTAGTGGTCCTCAACTGTTAATTATAGAAGGAGTTAGAAGAAACATGGTGTAGCTTCTATTGCTGAGAGTCAGTATAATGATAATGTTTTTGAGAAATTTAATCAGGTAATACAGCAATTAAATGACTAGGGTATATTTTCAGATGATTTCAGGACAAAGGAACTCTCACTATTTCAGTCAGGGTTTTCTAGGTGAGAGATCTTATTGAAGAGAAGTTTACAGTCCAGTGGAAGTGGAGGTCTTTTTCAATGTGCTTTACAGCTTTTGCTGTCAGTAATTAACTCTTTCCTTTACATTGTTTTTGAAGCAGATGGAAATTAGCAGAAATTGAATCTTGCATATATAAAATAAATGTAGCTGCAATGGCAAACATATAAATTTTTTTAAAAAGTGATACTTTAACCTTTTTGCTTTTAAAGATCCAAGAAAGCACTCTTGGCCAAAATCAAGGGGAAGCTACTGCCATTTTGTACTGTACAAGGAGAACAAGGACACTATGGATGCCATTAATGTCCTATCCAAATTTTTAAGGTAAGGCTGTTGTTTCTGCTATCCTGGCTGGCATGCAGCCATCCCCCTCCATGTTTCTTGCTGTAAATGTTATGCTTCAGAATTATGTAAGAGCAACACAAGTGATTGCTATTCTCTAATGTGTAGACAGTTTAAAATAAAAAGTTATTTTAGAACATCAAATTTAAAAACTTAGAAGTTTTGTGAGGAAGTGAGAATGCAACAAAATGAGCCTAAGAAATTTTAAAGACTACTTTGCTGTTTCAGTGGAAAAAGTCCACAACTGACATTGGCTGATCTGAGAAAGACTTGGCAGCTGAAAGCCTCTATGTGCATAACCTGAATTAAAAGCCATTTTTCCCCCAGTGTGTGAATATATGCAAGTGTGTTTTGAACTTGTCAGTTATTGTTGTGATAATATGCTGATTGGTTTCTAAGTAGTTACAGTTGATAAACTGTTGTGCCATATATTAATTTCTCCATGGCAACACAGGCTTAGTTCCTTTCACCCCATCAAGTGCAGAAACAAAAAGATTTGCCAAGGCGTGACATGAACACAGTGAATTGCAGAGGAAGAGCAGTTTAAAATTGGGTCAGTTTAGTGATCTACTTGTAGGGAAACTTCCCCACTTCTGCCCTTCTTTTCCCTTTGCCCTTCTTGTCCAAAAAAAATATTTGTAATCTAGACTGTAACCAGTGAACTACTTAGTATTGAGAACAGAATGGCAAGAGCATAGATAGGTGAAAAACTGTATGTAATGGCAATCCTGCTACCACCCGGAGCCCTTAACTGAAATAACTGGAAATACTCTAACACCGGCTGTTAAGTACAAAGTGAAAATGAAAGGAGATTTTCCTCTCAGGGAAAGGAGTGGATTGAATTTTAAATTAATTTCTCATACTCTCTCATAATGTGCAGGCATGCTATTCAAACAGACATGTTTGAAGTTTAAGGAAGAAGTGGGCATGATATATTTTTTTAGTGAAGTTGGTGGTGGCTGTGCATTTGTGTATTGAGTGAATGTATAAAAAGAAGTACTTCAAAGTTCATATTTTGAAAGCACTGTTGTGTTAAAAGTGAATTGTCTACATATAATTAAAACAGAGAAGTTTCCTTGTGTTTTATGTACTCATGAATGAGATTAGAAAATGTCACACACACTTCAAATTGTAACCCAGTTCTAAAGAATGATTAATAATTCTAGACAATTATGCTGAAAATTATATCTGATCTGTTGCTATTTGAATATACATAATATCTGTTACTGTTGCTTTTAAGAGTGAAGCCAAACATATTTTCCTACATGGGAACTAAAGATAAAAGGGCTATAACAGTTCAAGAGATCGCTGTTCTCAGGTGAGTAAAAGTATAGTCTGGAGTATTTGCACTTCTGCTATGGTAGCTTGGATATCTCACTAAGTATGTAAAAGAGTCAGTGACACAATGGCAGGTTCAGGTCCTGACCTTGTAAAGCACAGGTGTTAATGAAGATGCCACAATGCTTTTGTATTCTGTGATTTATTGCTGATATTTTCAGTCAGCGGTGCTCTGAGTCACAGGCTGGTTAGGTGTACTTGGCCGAGGCAGTGGCACAGATTGCCTGTGTGCTCTTAGGTTGCTTGGATCCCATGCAACAGCAGAAAAACAGAATGACACGGTGAAAATAATGTCCCACTTCCTTCCTGGCTTTTGTTTCCCTCTTTCAGCTAGAATCCTATTTTCTTTCTCACTGCACTCTCTGAACAGTGCCAGAGAAGACTAACACTACCCTTGCTCATCTGTGAGTAGCCAGAAGGGGCAAAAAAATGCTGAGGAATTTTTTCTGCCTTCTAAGAGAAGTCTAACTCACCTTCTAAGAGAAAATAAAATTTACTTTGTCATGTTCTAAGATAATGATGTGGTTTCTGGGCACTTTAAATTAATGTTAGATCCATAACTGAGAATGACAGATGTCTCCCAGTCATGTATTACAATATTATTTAGCTGGCTGAAATATCCTGCCTGCACTGCTTTTTACAACTTTTTGAAAACCACACTCCTTGAGTGAAGAACTCACATCTTGAAAGCCAGAAGTTTGATCAAATCCTTGTTGAAAGGAAGGCATCCACTACTGAACTGTTTGTACATTTTCTCCCAATGTTCTGTATGTGTATGTCTTAGCATATATGAAAGGAAATACTGATTTGTGAATTGGGAGAAGCCCCAGATTTGTGTTGCTGCAAGGATGCTTTGCGAAGTGGTAGCAGTTAACCAGAAGTGTGGTGTAGCCATGTCAGGTGCTGTTCCATTTACTTTTTAACATCACATTCAGTGTCGTGTCCCAGAGCTCTAAGTGTTGCGTGGTGTCTGCTCAGTGGTGCCACAGCCCCCGGCTCTCCTGCACAGGACAGGGGACATTGCCAGTTGCCAGCCTGCTCTAAGCTGAGTTTGCTGGCCATGCTGGTTCATAACCTTCACTATCCTGGTAACATTTTAGCAGAAGTGTCCCAGAGTAGCTTGATGATGCAAAGAACAGGGTATGCTTCCAAAAATGGCAGGTATCAGTGACACATTGGATTCCATGTTCCTTCATCTGCACTAGGCATACACAGTAGCTAATTTTACTTAACTGTATTTATGATCTGCTAACTGAGGTGTATTTGTGAAGTAGTTACTCAAATAAGACAGAGTTCAGCTTGTGGGGTACTGTATACAGCAATACTGCAATATGGTTTTTTTGAAGTACATGTTTTAACATAGATGTGAAAAGACTGTGCTAACAGTCTGTCACAGTATACCTTTTCTTTTGTATGAGTACCCTTAAGAATTATGTATTATCTCCCTTTAGCTGTTTCATTAAAGTATTTTGAAAAGGCAGCAGTAGAAAATTGGGGAAACTGGACTCACTGTTTTTCATTTTATAATGGCAGCATTTCTGTATTTATGTACTTTTCTAAGCATAGGTTCATCACTATTGTCTGTTTCTTTTTAGAATCACTGCACAAAGACTTGCTCATTTGAATAAATGTTTGATGAACTTCAAATTAGGAAATTTCAGTTACAAGAACCATCCACTTAAATTGGGAGAACTGCAAGGGAACCATTTCACTGTTGTTCTCAGGTAATATGTTAGTAGGTATTTCGATGGTTCTGTTAGAATTTTTTTCTTTAAATAGATAAGCAATATCAGTGCAACTTGTGTTATAAAAAAAAGTCTTGTTGGCAGGAGACTGTTGAATTTGATGCATACTATATAATACTGATGTTGAGCTTTAATATAATGGGCATCTCAAAATAGCATAAACCCTTAATCTGTCTATAACTTCTTTTTTTATGCTAGAAACATAACAGGAACTGATGACCAGATAGAGCAAGCAATGCATTCACTCAGGGAAATTGGATTCATTAATTACTATGGAATGCAAAGATTTGGGACCACAGCTGTTCCTACGTATCAAATTGGCAGGTATGTGTTGCTTTCATCCTCCCTGCCNTTTTTTTTTTTTTTTTATATTCTTATCACCATGTAACTTAATGTATTTTTGGGAACATTTTTCTGACATATTGCCTGTACTAGTTTCAAATTTAGATTCAAGAAAGATCTTGTTTCTGAACTTGCTTCAGCAGTTATCTTGCATAATAGCACTACTTCTAATATTGCATAAGTCTAAACACTAATACTTTTTTGGTAAGTTGACTAAATCCCTTTAAAATATTTAGTCAGTACTTAATACAGTTTCCTGTTTGAATCCTAGAGCTATTCTACAGAACAACTGGAATGAAGTAATGGATTTGATATTAAAACCACGACCAGGAGGTGAGAACAGAAAAATGATACATCATGTTTCTCTGCCTCTTCTCCAAGAAGTGTATATTTAGGAAAACTTAAGCCAGTTTAGCAGTGGAGGAGCAATCTCCAGACTGTCCCTTTCTGCCTCACTTCCCTTGCTGTGCAGTTTCTTGCAGTGGGGCTGAAAAGGGACCTGAAAACTTAGTGTCTGCTCAAACTCCATGTGAAGCCTTCCAACCTCAAGTGTTCTGTGATTCTGTTCATCTCTAATTACCATGACTGAAACTTTAATTTTTCAACTGTTTTAACAAAAGGTGAGATGGATGCTTTCTTTGGTGTATAGTTAAAATATTTTTGTTTTACATTCTTTTTCTAGCTGAAAAGGGATACTTAGTCAAATGCAGAGAAGAATGGGCAAAGACTAAAGATCCAGCAGCAGCCCTCAAGAAACTACCTGTAAAAAGGTGCGTGGAAGGACAGCTTCTACGTGGACTCTTAAAGTATGGAATGAAGAACATAATCTCTGCATTTGGCATAGTGAGTGTAAAAGCTGGGTGGTATTTGCTTGAATAAACATTCTTTTGCTGGTATCAGGATGAATTTAAAATAGACTCATTGATGCTTGATGAGTAGAAGGTTAAGTTTAAAAATCTTTACATTTATCCTGCCTTTTTGCTGGAAGTACTGCTGCATAGTAACTGATGACATCTCTAATTAATGTATGCATAATGAGCTTTCCAATTTATACAGCAGTCTCTCTGGTGTGTGGGAAGCAATACAGTTATACTTAGTAGCTGAGTATAATACAGATCTGACAATTGTGCAAATGTTCCGTTTCAGTGTTTTCCTGATGCTTTAAAAGTATAAATCAAACTGATGGTGATTTATACTTTATTTGAATTTTATTTGATTTATACTGAATGAATCAGCCTGATAGAGAGGTGATGGATTCACTTGTCATTTTCGAGTGCTGTAATCAAGATTGAGTCTTTGGAGAAAATACCTCATCACTAGCAAACTACTAGGCCCATTGTAGGATCTGGGGGATAATTTCTTGTTTATGAAGAAGATAATTAGAGTAACAGTGTGCTTTCACAGCTGCAAAGTTTACTTAAGATTTCAAGAGGTTGAATATTAATTCAGTGTTCTATAATAGACCTGTAAGTTTGACCTGTAGAATTGAAAAAATGTGTTGGTTTTTTTTTTGTTGTTGTTTTTTTGGATTTTTGTAAAATTAAACACAATTCTTTTTTGTGCAGATTTCAAATGTATAAAAGCATTATTTCTTCACATATCCTTTCCTCAAATAATGAACAAAAACCAAATATGTATACCAAGAAATTGTGTAAGTCTTTTTTGTGGATAAGGTAACATTTCAAATATAAACCGTTTTGGTTATGATTATCAGAAAAAACGAAAAATATATCTTTCTAGTGTTTAATTTTTTTGTTTCTTTATCTCTAGATACCAAGAAATAATCGTTTAATGTATATTCATAGCTACCAGAGTTATGTGTGGAATAATATGGTGAGCAAGAGAATAGAAGAATACGGGCTTAGAGCTGTACCAGGAGATCTCATACTTAAAGGAGGTAAAATCAGACAAAGCCAGTGATGCTATATAGTTCAGATTCCTAGGAAAACAAGACATGTAGTTGTTTCTGATACTGCTTACAGAGCAGTATCAGAAACCCCCACTGTTTTGGTCCAGTGATACCTGAATCCATTGGCCTGTTTTAGACAAATTGTGCAAGGAATTGGAAGTTAGGTATTGCACTTCCACTTGCTGTTTGTTAGCTTATTTTTTTCTATAAATAACTGGATAGGGAAGACAGACTATGGAGGACTGATTATGCTCAAGAATGACCTCAAACTTAGTTGAGCTATGAAGAACTGTGGAAAGATGTTATGAAGTTTTAACCATAGAAGTTTTTGATGGAATTAGTATCATGTAAAGCAGAAGCTCCACTCAGTTAAAACTTTCTTTGCTTGTGTTTGCTCTGGCATTTCCTACAGTATATCTCCTTTATGTATGCCTGATGCATGGAAGGGGGCTGTTCCTCTAGCAGTCCTTACTTCATGTAGCTTTAAGTCACTGGAAGCCAGGCTGTGATTCTGCCAGTAACTGTCAGCCTTGGAGGCTGTTACTTCTTTTCTTAGAAATACTGTCTGTTAAGTGGAGATAAATGTGGTAGTTATCTTTCGCCAAGTAAGCTTATTTCAATCAAAGGCTTCATTTTAAATTTAGCTGAAGTTAACTGTCACGGGCATCCATACTGGTAACTTCATTTTTCTGTCCTGACTGTAGCCACAGCTGTGCACATTGAAGAAGGAGATGTTGATAACTACACTATCCATGATGTAGTGATGCCATTGCCTGGATTTGATGTTATCTATCCAAAGCATAAAAGTAAGTCTGACTGTTAACTGAAATATTTACTCTGAAAACATAAGTCTGTTTTAAGATTGTTCTTAAAAGGAAGATTGAATCTACTCAACTTTGGTGACTTTTAAAGCAATACATCACTTCAGATCTCTAAAACATTAATGTCAGCCTTTTGTTGCTGCCAGGGTGCTCTGCTCAGTCTCCTTCCCAATGGGAATCCTGGATGACAGCAGAGCAGGTACTAACCTGTACCACTGCAAGGAGTTAATCAGGTACAGGATTTTGTCCGTGATTAATTTCATGAGGTTTATCTTGGCCCATTCCTCTAGTGTGCCTCAGTCCCTCTGAATGGCAGTCCTGTCCTTGCATGTATCGAATGTTACCTCAGCTTGGTTTAGCTCACAGATTGGTTAGGGTAAATTCCAGCTCTTCTCCACTATTTCACAGCACATATCTCAGTTCCTTGAGGAAATCTGCTTCTAGGCAGAGCTGCAACCATTAGTGACTATGCTTAGAGATGCTGAGCCAGACAGCTGTTACTCACTTACCAGTCCACCCACTGTAATGTTCTAACCTCGGCCACAAAGATGCTGTGGGAATACATTGACAGCCTTGCTAAAGGCAAGGCAGGCAACAGTCCTTGCTCTCCCCTCATCCACAGGTGTAGTAATTTCATCATAGAAGACAGTAAGGTTGGTGGGATTTTGCTTTTTCTCTTCCTTTTTCTCCCCATATTAAAACCACAGTCATTGTGTGCCCAAAGAGGATTAACTCCGTTATTTTTCCCAGGGACCAGACTGAGCCTGACTGGTCTGTAATTCCCTAATTATCTTTCCTGCTCTTTCTGAAGTTAGGTGCAACACTTGGTTTTCTGCAGTTGTCTGGGACATCCCTAGATCTGCACAATCTCTGAGGTGATAGAGAAAACCTTCACCATGATATGAGCCAGCGCTCAGCCTGTATCTTCTCCCACTACTGGTAGTCCCTCTCTTTCTTAACCTTGCCTCTAAGAAGAGAGGCCTAGGGCACTTTGGTGGTCAAGGCTGAGGCAAAAGAGGCACTGAGACCATCAGCCTTATGTCTGTCACTAGACCAGCTGCCCCATTTAGCACCAGGCCATTGCTTTCCTTTATTTTTTCATTCCTTATGTTCCAGCTGAACTCTTGTTGGTATTGATGTCACTTGCTACTTTCAGCTATAGCTGAGCTTTGGCTTTCCTAGCACCATTTCTGTGTGTCTGGACAATGCTGGTATAGTCCCTCTTTGTAGCTGGCCCTAGGTTTCACCTGCTCTTTGTATTCTTATAGATTAGGTTAGTCATGAGTTCCCTGCATGTTTTCCTCAATATTGGATTGAACTGTTCTTGTACTTGGTTGTCAAATTGTCAACTGATGTCTCTCTGCTGCTTTTTAATGAGAGAGTAATGGGTAGTCTGACCCTTCATTTTTAGTTTTTTTGGTTTTGTTTTTTTTTTTTTCCATATAACTGAGATTAGTCCTGTGAAGTCTAGAAAACTGGAAAGCATATATGAGATGGCATTTAAATGTCAATATTGTGTAAACTTTGTTTTCAGCTGAAATTTTGTTTGATGCATTCGTTGTTACTGCCTCTACTAATCAGAGTGTAGAAGTAAACAGGTAGTAAGATTTGCAGTAATTTTAAACTTCTGTGTAGCATTTATCCCATATATGCTGAAAACTACTAAATGTAAGGGAAGGGAACTATACATGAAAACAGGCTGTTTTAAATTGGCCACACTACATTCTCTCCTATTAAATATTTTCCTCTCTTGCAGTTGGTGAGGCCTACAAGGAGATGCTGGTAGCTGACAACCTTGATATCAACAACATGAGGCATAAAATCAGAGATTACTCACTTTCTGGAGCATACAGAAAGATTATCATTCGACCTCAGAATGTAAATTGGTGAGTGGGAGCATAAAGGAAATTACACTTGAACTGACAGCATAGAGTTTATTTAAGTACAAAACAACATGAGACTGATCCATGGGACATCCACACAGACTGAAACATGGGTGGAGAGGAATCTCTGCACTTCCCTCATGTTTTTAATGCAGCTGAAGTGGAACTATACCCTTATTTCTTCCTTGTTTCTCTGGTTCTGGGGTGAAGGAGTATCAAGACATTTATCTAGCTGTTCACTCCTTGCAAGGGCTTGCCTGAACAATTCATAGATAATTACTTATGTTGAAACAATGATCAATAATGTTTAAAACAGGAGTTTTTTTGTAGTCTTGCTATGAGAAAGTTGGTCTCCGATTACCTGTTAATAAGAAAAATTTGTATGACTTAAACCTACTAAATCACTGTTGTTAGAGATATAGCCTAGTTTTCATATGGCAACTGAATAAATACCTTTTAAACAGGGAACTGTACAAATGCGCAGAAAGACATAATCCCTGATGCATAGAATAAAATATAGAGGGTCTAGGAGGGAGCACAAAAGTGCAAATATTTATACACTTGAAACATCAGCACTGATTAATATTAGGCTTATCTACCTCTGAGTTAGTTTTTCAGTCTCATGGTTCCATGTGGGATTTCTGTTAAATGAACGGCAGAAACTGCAGAATGTGTTTAAACTCTTTCAAAGTTTGGATGACTGTATTGAAAGGCTTCATTCCTGCTAGGTACTCTTAGAGTTGACACCATTCTTCCCTTAATGTCATGAACTATGCATCTTGTATAGTTGGAAATTGACAGCACACAAGGGCAAACAAACTTCTCACTAACTTACAATTGTTTTTAATAACCATAAAGCCAAGGCAAGCCTTCTACATAAAGCTTTACCCATTATTTTGCCTAATGAAATTTCAGTTGTAAATGCCAAATTGCAATAATAATAAAAATAGTATTATAATAAGTACAGATTTATGTAAAATGTTAATCTAAATAACTTAAAATAGTAATAATAAATTTTGTGTCTATTATAAAGGGAAGTTGTTGCATATGATGATCCTAAAATCCCATTATTTACTACGGATTTGGATAAACTGGAAGGAAAACCATTACCAGTTCTCCCTACAGGTAATAAGTTGATTTTTCTGCTGGTTTGCTAAATGGAAGTTTGATCTGGCTGTTGCTTTCAACTGCTACATACTGAAAGCTCCTTTAAGGAAAAGCTTTCATTTAACTATTGACTGTTAAGCAATGGTAAAAACAACCTCTAAAGTCAGGTATCTGAATAAGGACCCTAATTTCATAAAGGGTGCAAGTCATTTCTCAGCATCTCTATTGATTGTTACATTTTCTTACAGGCATCTAAAATCAAGTAAATGCTTAGCAGTAAATGTCTGTGACTAGCAAAGGTGGAATTAAGTCACAAATGGCCTATATACTGAATTGTATTATTGGTGCTGAACACTTAACACAAATACTTAACTTTGGTCACAAGGTATTTTGACACTGCTTTCCAGGAAAGTGAAGACAGGCTAGGAATTCAGTCTGAAAGAACAAATGTTTACTTTTAAAAGAAGAAAACTCTGAAACCACCACTTTGTGCTGAGAGAAAAATCTTTAAAAAATTGTATCATTAAATTTTTCACTGTGAATTATAAACAGGAGTGTGGTGGTGGTGGTTGTTTTGCTTTATGGGCTGGGGAAGTTGGTTGTGGAAGCTTAGTCCAGTTTAGGTGGCATCCAGAATAAGCATTATATATGCCCTTAACTCTTGTTCTTGCTTTTTGTGTCTTACACCTTCTGATAGATGGCAAATTCAGGGCACTAAAGATGGAGTTCTCCCTTCCCCCATCCACTTATGCTACCATGGCGATTCGAGAAGTTTTGAAAATGGACACAAGCATAAAAAACCAGACACAACTGAATACTACCTGGTTGCGCTGAATGGACTGTAAAATTACTTATTTTTAACAATCAAAGTGTTTTCTTATTTACATGTTCTGTACAAATCTTTAAAGAGTCACAGTAAGAAATTTGTATTTTTTTAAGTTTTTTTAGTGCTAGCATTTAACTTCAGTAGTCCTTTGCAAGATGGTGACTGTAATATAATACAGATTTTAGTGACTGGGCTTTTTACTGAATGAGTACGTTGCTTGAGCTGTAATATGGGTGCGTTTTTAGAATTGAGCTTACAATAGCATCAGACCTGGAAGAATGTTTATCTTGCTTTCTTGGGCAAACTGAATGTTTTCACGAGTTCAGCTGACCTTGAAGTCTTTTCAGATACAATTAATTACACGAAGAAAGATGAATTACACCAAAATTAAGGTAGTTCTGAACATATATATCGATGGAGTTTTGCTGGTAGCATTTGCATTGATGCCATAGCAGATCCTGTTAGCAAGGCTTTAGTGTGCTGCAAAGCTGTACAGCTCTTTTAAATAGTTTGACTTTCCATTGAGAAAATACTTGTATTTTCCAGCTAATACCCTGTACTAAGGAACAGGTTCTAAAAATAAATTAACCTGAAACTCTGAGCGTGTATGTGCTTCCTTTGCGCCAGTTCCTTGCCCATTGATGAGGGGAATGAGCCGGCCTTCCTCTTGGGGAATTAAAAACACTGTGGAGCTGTTTTAAAGAGACCTGGCCTTTGGAGCCAAATGCAAAAGCATGTGTTGCTGGTCCTGCCGGCGGCCGCGGCAGCTGCGCGGCGGGGAGGCCGTGAGGTGCAAGGCCGTGAGGTGCAAGGCCGTGTCCCTTGGAGCACGGGCCGGGACAGCCCCCGGGCGGGCGGACATGGCTCTGTCTCCCCGGGGCCGTGTCCCTCGGAGCACGGGCCGGGACAGCCCCCGGGCGGGCGGACATGGCTCTCTCTCCCCAGGCCGTGTCCCTCGGAGCACGGGCCGGGACAGCCCCCGGGCGGGCGGACACGGCTCTCTCTCCCCGGGCCGTGTCTCTCGGAGCTCGGGCCGGGACAGCCCCCGGGCGGACAGACTCCGCTCTCTCTCCCCGGGGCCGTGTCCCTTGGAGCTCGGGCTGGGACAGCCCCTGGGCGGACGCCGCTCTCTCTCCCCGGCAGGCCGGGCGCGGGGCCCACGGAAACGGAGCCGCGCCTGCGCCCCGCGCTCCGTCACTCGCTGACGCGGCGGGGGCGGTGTGCGGCCGCAGGGACGCGCGGGGAGCGCGCTGAGGGCTCGGGCGGTGGTAGCCCCGGCTCT
>VZTT01057700.1:3847-34869 GCA_013400855.1 Buphagus erythrorhynchus | reverse complement strand
GTCCTGCGAGTGGAAGCGGCGGCGGCTCGTCGGCCGGAGCCCGTGGCGGGGGAGGAAGGGCTCGCCGAGCCGCTGAGGGGCTGCCCGGCCGCCCAGCCCCGGCCGTGGTCGGCGGCGCTTCGCTCGCAGCCGCCCGGAGCCCGCAGAGCTTCAGCCGGCCCTTGGAAGGGCCCGGCCCCTGGCCGAGGTGGGTGCTGAGCCGCGGGGCTGAGCCGGCAGCTGCTGGGAGGGATGCGCCCAGAGTCTTGTTCCTCTCTCCTATAACCCGGTCCTTTCCACTAAGTATGAAAAGAGCACTGCTTGGTTAGTTTTTTCTTGCCGTATTATGTTTACGTTGCTGCAAACAGGAGTTTTACTACTCTGTTTTCTTTATTCGCTTCTTCCTCTGCAGCACCCTTGGTCACTCAGTTTGTTCTTCCCGGTGCTGTCTATTGCCTCTGCAGCTCTGGCTCATCAGCTGCGCTTTCTCACTCCTGTTGTCAGTTTAATAGGGATTTTAACTTAAAGCTTGTAGCAGATGAAGTGCAAGTGTATATGTTTTTATTTTTAAATACTGTTTTGAAAGTGATACTAAGAAGTTAAGGATTGAACTAGCCCAACAGTTGTCATTGTTGTCTTTTCTGTTTCACTGTGGACGTAGTCTCAATGTCAGGTTTCTCTAGATGCTGCCAAATGTGTGGATCAGCAAGTGTCTTTTATGTTATACTGTGTGGGGTTGTTTTGCTAAATATTTCAGTGATGCATTTACTTTCCAAATTATTGTAAGGCCCACATGGATACTTTGCTAATAACACATTAATCATGAGTTGGTATCTCTGAAATATCCTAAACTTGTGAAAAGGGAAAGCGAAATGTTATCTTCCTTCGCATTTTACAATTTTTTTTGTAGTTTTCATTAAGTTTTCTATATTATATATGTAGGAACTACATATATATTGAACTGTTTTCAATAGTATTCATGTTTTTGGGGAAGGAAGAAATTAACAGATATATTTCCCTTTGGTAGTTAATATATAATAAATCACCAGTTGGATATGTAAGCAAGGTTTTATTAGGTCTCAGATTAGACTTAAGCCAGCAAATTATCTCACTTAAAGCAGTATAATTCATGAATATGGTATTTCAGTCTCACGTGAAATTGAACTGCCTAGCTTTTCATTAAGTTTTGTTCCTCAGTAGATAATATTTGTTTGTGCTGTCTTAGTGTCGCCTAATTAGAAATTGTATACTCAGTATCGCAGAGGAAGAAAACATGGCAAGCACTGCTATTGAAAAGAAAGAAGTCACTAGAGATCTAGACCACTGTGATATTCCATACTATGTTTCTGAATTTGTGGAAAGAGAACTTGGAAATGACTATGATTCCCTGGGGAAGCTAGACAGCCTGATTGAAAAGCTATCTGAAAACAAAAAGCACTTAGAAGAACAGGTAAGCATCTTTCTGTTTTATTTTTTTTTCCTCTTCTGAACATGCTGTATGACTGATTAAGAATATTAAACTAAATGAAATGTATCAGTATCTCAAATGGTACTGCTCTACACAGTGCAGTGGTTTTACGTCTGCCTTAATACTTCTCTGTCAATGCAGGTACTAACAGTTTCATCAGAAGTCCCTAAAAGAATTCAGAATGCCTTAAAGAATGCAGAAGATTCCAAAAAGTCTCTGAGTCAGCTTCTAGAGGAAGAAACTGTTCTGTCTGAGTCCATCAATAGCCACTTGCTGAAAGCTCAGCCATGGATGGAGGATCTCGATGTAGTGATCGGTCAGGTAGAGGAGATCGAGCGACACCTGGCCTACCTCAAGTGGATTTCTCGCATAGAAGAGCTGAGGTAGTTTCTGAGTACTGTATATATGCTCTGAGACTGGTGACCTGGCTTATCCCTTTATTAAAATATTTTAAATTCAAGAAAGTTTTTTCAATATACTAATGATTCTTTTCTGTTATCATTAATGAATATTTGGCCTTGACTTTTTTGTGTTTTATAGTGATAGCATTCAGCAATATCTGATGACCAACAATGTTCCAGAGGCAGCTAGTACTCTAGCATTCATGGCAGAACTGGATATTAAACTTCAGGAGTCATCTTGTACTCATCTTCTTGCTTTTGTGAGATCCACTGTTAAATTCTGGCATAAAATCCTTAAGGACAAATTGACAAGGTAAGAGAGATACTGTGACTCCTTCATCTTTACATTGTACTGTAGGTTGATGTCCACATGCTTATTTTGTGTGGCAGTGACTTTGAGGAGGTGCTGACACAGCTCCGCTGGCCCTTTGTGGGGCCAGCTCAGTCCCAGGCATTTGGCCTTGCTGCACCAGCCAACGCTCCTGAGGTGTACAACAACTTGGAGATGCTGTTCTGTCAGCTTCTGAAACTGCAAACCTCGTATCCTTTTAAATTCTTGTGGTTAGCAAGAACAAAAACTGTTAGAGATGCACATTCTCAAGGAGAATTATTTAAAATTTTATTCTCCCTAAAGACAGAAGATAATTTATGTTACTTTGTATTAACATTAGAATGTTGTGGGGGTTGGGGGGTGGTTTGTTTGGGGTTTTTTTGGAATTTAGAAAATGCCAAGTGAAAAAGTTGTCCTTTTTGTCAGTAGCAACATTTAACTCCAAGTCATCAGATCCAGTGCTCTCGTGGTAGCTGACACTTCAGGTTGCATGAGGATTTGGCCTTACGCTGTTTGGTACCATTACCCATGCATGTTAATGAAAAAACGGTGGTGTGTGTTTTATTAGACACAGTTAATGCTTTTCCTTTTATAGCCTTATGTGAAATCAGCTTTAATCACTTTAATAGTCCCACCCCAGAAGGAAAAGAGGGAAAACTAAACATACATGTCTTGGAAGGAGACTTTACAAAAAGGGGGAGACTGCAGGAGGATTTCTGTTGTGCAGAATCATAGTCTGCCTTTGAGGTTGCTCAGAGGGCACTGCTGCTCATTTTGTCCCTGATTTTTATGAATTAAATAATTCACAAAAAATTAGTTAAAACTAAGTTCAGCTCAACTAAATCTTTTGTGTATGAGTGTGTGTGTGTCTGTGCGTGTGTGACTGCGGCTGCCTTTTTTTTTTTTTTTTAATCGTGTAGTGGAAAGATGCAAGGCCACTGTACACAATCCTGAGTTGGTAACAATTTTGGTTTGGCAGAGTGGCTCGCTTAAATCCATTACATGAAAATGGGAAATCATGTGTTGCATTTATTAATCCCAGGAGTCTTTGTCCTCCTTTAACAAATAGGAATAAGCGTGTCTGTTGGACAGCCACCGTGTTTGTTTCTGACAATGGTAGTTTGCTGGGTTCTTATAAGTTTCCTAAATCAAACAGACTTAAGGGATGTGTATTGTTAGTGAATAAATAATCCCTAAAGGGCTGAGTTATATTTAATATTATATAAAGTGGGATATTTGGAGTATCTTTTATATTTGAGGCATTGTATTGTTTTCATGATAGTGCTTTCAGTCAATGGTGTAGAACTAAGCAGTTTTCATTTTTATAAGCCCATTCGATTGAAATGATGATGCTGGAGTAATTCAACATTTAATTACGTCCATCCTTGACTGTAAAACTTCAGAGATGAGCTGCTAACCAAACCTAAACAATTGCCAGAAAAGTACCCTTTACCCCCTTCACCACCAATTGTCCTTCCGATACAGATCATGTTGAATCCTCTTCAGAAAAGATTCAAGTATCATTTCACTGGAAATAAACAAACCAATGTTCTTAACAAGGTATGGGAGAAAGTGGTTTGACATTTCTAAATTGCTTTGTAAGCAAGCTCTAGATTGCCGTGCTTAAATTGTATAGAGATTTCACACCTTCCAAAATTAGGATTCTTCAAAACTCTCTAGTCCTTGTGCCTAACTAAGTGTGGACAGACATCAGCACAGCACTTGGAGACCTTTCAGAGGCACAGGCATTTTTTCTGGGCAAGGCAATAATTTTCCCTTCCTAGATCCTTCAGAAAGCATTATTACAATCTTAGACTGACTCCTGTCTGTTCACAAGTTTTGATTAATTTCCTCTGTCTTTTGGTTTTGCACTGTTCTGTATTTCTTGAGCTGAAAGGCTGTGACTTTGATTTTTGGCACTGTTTTGCTACCTCCATATAACTGAAAATGTTGCATTCTGCCATTAGGATATGAAATGTGATTAGTCTAAAGGTACTGTTAAAGAATTCCTTTTTTAATGGATTGAATTTTTTAATTGACATAAAACAAGAGATGCCGAGTTTACCACTTGGAAACTGACTCACTTTTTGTGTGAATTGCCTTCAAAGACTGAGGATTTTTATCTGAGAATTACCATTGGAATGGGTTTCATTGCATTAATGCCACTGTAACACATCTGGAGCAGAGATTTTAGAGCTGTTTTGTAACAGTCCTGTTGCACAAGTCTGCTTATGATCACCTGTAAATGTAAATCTAAATACATTTGCCATCTTGACAGATGCTACTACAGAACTTTTTTAATACAATTGTGTATGTTAGTGGGAAAGAGATGTTTTAGATATGAACAAAATTATTTTAAAAGCAAATGGAAAAATTATGCTCAAGACATTGAATTTTCAAGCAACAATAGGTGAACAACTATTTAAAAAAGAACTTGTTAAGAAAAGTTTACGGGAATCTAGTGTCAGGTCAGAAAGATATTTCAATAGGGCCTTGCTGAAATTGGGGTTGGACTTTTTGGATTGGTTTTTGGGTGTTTTGGGTTTTTTTGGGGCTTTTTTTTTAGTAATTTGGATAATGCAATAAAGAAAATACCAATGTAAAATATTTAAAAGACAGCAACCTGAACAGGATTAACAGTATTTCAGAGGAGAGTCTCAAAGTTCACAATGACCTAGCCCAGCTGGGGAAGGAGTGTCAAAAAAACTCAACAACAACCCAAGCATGATAAAATTAATGAGACAAGTGAAAATGAATACAGAGGTGAGAAACAGACACACAAAATGTGAGTGCACCTCAGCAAAAGATTCTTTAGCTGTTGGGAGTGAGGAAACTGGAACTGCTTCTAGTTGCACTAGCACTGAAAGAAATTTTCATCAAAACCTGCAGTCCATATTTTTAGGTGTGGAAACTGGAAAAGCTTGAAGGCATTAAAATGTGAAATGAGAAGGTGATAGATTCTCCACTTCTAGGGAGCAGGTGGGGCAGAGGTTAGGTACAATAACAATAAGAGCAGAGCTTTTCTCAGGAGTGCATCCTTTTTGTTATACCAAGAGGTAAGGGCCACACAGGACAACAGGAAGAAGTATATCAAGCAGAATCAGGGCTTTCATGAGTGAGTGAATATTTTTCTAACAATGCTTTTATATAAATGAAAGTTAAGTAAAACAGAGTCAAAGACTTGTGTGACCTGAGATCAAGAGAAGGCAGGGAAAGAAAGTTACATTTTTAGACATTTGTCCTAAAATACTAGTATCACTTGAATAAATGTTTGGATGCATTTAATAATTTATTTTCTTTTTTAAATAAGCCTGAGTGGTATTTAACACAAGTACTTATGTGGATTGGAAATCATTCAAAGTTCCTTGATGACAAAATCCAGCCAATACTGGACAAGGCAGGATCTTCAGTGAATGCTGGGGTAAGTAATTAAATGGTTTGCAAATGTGAATATAAATATCTAAGTCAGCTTCTGATAGATATTTGCATAGGCCCATTTCCACTGAAATGTGTACGTGGTGAGACAGTCTAGTAGCAGTTTCTTGTGTATATGTTTGCACATGTCAGTACTTTCTGTCTCTGACATTCATTTCTTTCCTTTCCAAAGCTTGAATTCTCTCGTGCTCTAGTAATGCTGATTTTGGAGAAGTTGGCTGCTGATATTCCCTGCCTGTTATATGATGATACACTCTTTTGTCACCTTGTGGATGAGGTACTTCTATTTGAGAGAGAGTTATACAGTGTTCATGGTTATCTCAGCAGCTTTCCCAGTTGTATGCATATTCTCTCAGAAGAATCCTGCTTCCAAAGGTGGCTAACAGTGGAAAAAAAATGTAAGACTTCCAGTGCATTTTGTTGGCCTTTATATTGCACAGTCAGAAAGCATGTGTTTACTTACACAGTCTACTTACCCCTTCTTAAATAGGATAAGTTACTTGGACAGGGCTACTACCAAAAGCATATGTATTTTTATGCTCTGTAATTATTTTAAATAAAGGTTGATTAGGCTTCAACAGTGCTTCTGTATTTTGTGGGACTCTTGCCCTAACCTGTAGGCAATCAAGTGGGCTTATTTTTAGACAAAGGTTATGTGTGTGCAGACAGAGATGGACTTTAAATTGAAATAAGGGCAGGGTATTCGTTTTTGAGAAATTAAGAAGAAATGTATTGGAAAGGAGCAAGCCAACTATTAAAAAACAAAACCAACCCCCCAACCCCCCAAACAATTCTGACATTTAACTCTGTTAACAACGTTGCAAATGCAGATACATTGAAACTGGTTTTGTATGAAACGAGTTGTCAGGAGTTTTTATAACCTGAACATGCAAAATTTAATTTACTAGAGATAAGGCTTTTATGTTAATGTATTTTAGAGGGACTTTTGTTAGATTTTTTTTTAATTAAATACTTACAAGTTTTTTGCATCTCAGTTGCTCTTCAGAAAATGGACTCTATGCTTTCATCAGAGGCTGCATGGATATCACAGTACAAAGATATCACTGATGTAGATGAAATGAAAGTTCCAGACTGTGCTGAAACTTTTATGACTCTCTTGTTAGTTATAACAGGTAATTATGTTACAGGCATTGCTCTTGTTTGTAATGAACAGTAAAAAACCTTCAGCTAATAGATTTCTTTACTAAATAGTTTACTAAATATTCATTGTCAGCAGTAGTCACCAAATAATCTTGTAAAGTTGTGATGTTTGCAGTTTAATAAAAGCTTCCTGTTAATTTTGTATTTTGGACACTAACTCTTGCATGAATAATCTTGACCTAGCAGAATGTTTGCAAAATAATAATTAAAAATATACATCGGATATTTACCATATTCTCTCATAGTTGGCAGAATATAATTTGTTGCAATGCAGTAATAAATCCTAATAGTCCTTTGGAATCTGTGTCAGTTCAGAAGCTATTAATAACTTTTCTTTTTTTGCAACAGTACATAAGAGCAAGTATGTTTTCAGGAGACAATTGCATCTTCAATGGCTTTGTCTGTCTCTGTGTGAGGACGCTTGAGGGGCCACACTGGAGGGTGTGATATTACCACACATTGCTTCAAGTGTTAGAATACAAACTGCTCGTGGAATCAGGAGGGGGAAGAAAGTTGTTGCATGTTTAGCTTTTGCATGGGCAGTTTCCCTGAAAACATTGAAATATCACCTGTTTTAAATACTGATATTTATATACTGACTATATGATGTTCTCATCAGTGTGAGGTGGTACAGTAAGATGCCTGTAATGTTTCTTTTTGAAAAGCTTTTATTTGGTTTGGGAAAGCCTAAAACATTTTATTAATGTCTTTTCAGACAGGTATAAGAATCTTCCAACAGCTTCCAGAAAACTCCAGTTCCTAGGCCTACAGAAGGAGTTAATTGATGATTTCAGGATACGATTAACTCAAGTAATGAAGGAAGAGACAAGAGCCTCCTTAGGATTCCGATACTGTGCAATCCTTAATGCTGTTAACTATATAGCAACAGTGTTGGCAGACTGGGCTGACAATGTAGTAAGTAATTATTCTTCTTTAGGAGAAAAATATTTTAAAATGGACTTTGAATGTTTGTTTCATAATAAACATTTTATTTTGATCAGTTTTTATGTGTATTCAGGAGAATTAATTACTGAAAAAGTAGAATGAGATATAAATTTGGATTTAGTAAAAGATGTATAAATAAGGACAGGTTATTGTTTGAGGCCTAAGCTGCCAATTATAAACTTTCTACGGAAATGCAGAGACAGGGAAATGGAATAATCTGAGGAGACCAAAAAAGAGTAGTTTCTTTTACATACTTTTTAGTGTAAAAAAAGGCGAATTGATTTTGGAGATCCCTGAACCAGAGCAGCAGCCTTTGCCTGGTGCTTGAACTCCTCCCATGGCAGGAGAGCTTAGACAGATCCCATGTGGATATCTCTGTTGCAACACGGTTCAGGTGCAGCCCAGAAAAGCCCCTTACTGATAATTGGGAATTGGTGCCTGCTGTGCAACAGCCTGGTGGCAGCACGGCCTAGTGCAGAATTTCAGCTCTTCTATGGCTCTTGGTGCTAAAGGTCAAAAAACCTGTTACACACGGAGTGTGCAAAATAAGGCACTGTGTGTGCTGTGAGCAGCCTCCAAATTCTTAACTTTCTTCACAGTAAGAATCCTGCTCTAGTAGGAGATAATCTTGACTTGATAGGACAGCAGCCTTCATGTTGTATAACTGCATCTATTACAGTGTCCTGATCTGCTTAAAAGCAAAACCAACAAGCCATTACCACAATGTCACATGGATCTCGATAAACTCTATTCATTTTCTTGCTGCTGTCAGCACAGTAAATTTATGATTCAATGAATAATCATTGCTTAAAAAATTACAATAAAGTTTACTTTTGCAAATCTTAAAGAGGCCAAGGTAGGATTTTTTAAAAGCATTCTGCTGTCAATCTTAAAATATCTTTACAGTATTTCTTTAGATCTGCTCCCTTTACCTGTCTGCTGTTGTATCAGAAACCTGTATCAGTTCCATCACTAGGATTAAACCACCATGTTTTGTTTCGCACTAAATCACGACCACAGGAAAGACAAGAAAATGTTTTTAAAATCTTAAATTTTTAATTTTATAAATGTGCCAGGAAAGAGTGTTTTCTTGAACTGTGCCTAACAAAGTACCAATGAAAAGCTCAAGGGGTAAGATTACTTTCTGTGATGTTCCTCTCTGGTTCTGTTTGCCTAGTTCTTCTTGCAGCTGCAGCAGGCTGAGCTAGAGGTTTGTGCAGAAAGTGACACGGTGAGCCAGCTCCAGCTGGGACAGCTGGCGTCCATGGAGAGCTCTGTCTTTGATGACATGATCAACCTCCTGGAGCGCCTGAAGCACGACATGCTGACGCGACAAGTAGATCATGTCTTCAGAGAGGTCAAAGATGCTGCAAAGCTGTACAAAAAAGAGAGGTGATTCTGTTTATTTAATCTCTTCACAAATTACAGTATTATTTCCTGCTTAAAATATTAAGGTAAGTAGAGGCAAGAACAGATAATAGACAGTATTTTTTTTCTGGAGTAGGAAAGCTGCCGAAAAGTTCTGGAAAATTCTCTTTATTCTTACCTTGGGACCATTATCATGCTGTGTTGTCTAAAGTAGTTCCACAATTAGTGGATGCATTAGTTAAAAGCCTGAGGAAAGATTCTGGATCGTTCTAGTTTTCTATTTTGAGCAGGAATTATTTTCTTCATAGTAGTATTGAAGATTTTATGCAAAATGGCCTGTCATGACTGTTCTGTCTTCACAGACTCCTAGGGCTTCTTGAGTATTTTTTCCTGAGTAGAATTTCTGAAGTACGTCATAAAAGGAATAGAACTCAATGATTCTCAGATTAGATGGGGTTCCCTGGAATGACATGTTCAGAGACTTATAACTAAAGCATGAGTTTAATATTAAATTAAATTCAAACACAGCATTAGACTGATAACTTTTAGATTACAAATGGGAAAGAATTGTCTCTGAAACATTGTAAATGGGTAAGATTTTTCTTTCAAGGGTAATTTTAACTTCAGTTGTTGTAATATGAATGATTTCATTCTAATGACTGCAGTGCAATGGTTTCTTTCAGATGGTTGTCTTTACCCTCTCAAGCAGAGCAAGCAGTGATGTCTTTGTCGAGCACTGCGTGCCCGATGTTGCAGACGCTGCGAGACCGTTTGCTACAACTGGAGCAGCAGCTCTGCCACTCACTGTTTAAAATCTTCTGGCAAATGCTTGCAGAGAAAGTGGATCTGTACATCTATCAGGAGGTGGGTATCATTGTGACCTGTGCAATGCCATGTTGGTGTCAGTGACTGGCTTAAACAGCAGATACACCTCTTTGTGTTTGTAGATCATTATGGCAAATCATTTCAATGAAGGAGGAGCAGCACAACTCCAGTTTGACATGAGTCGGAATTTGTTCCCCTTATTTTCACACTACTGCAAGAGGCCAGAAAACTACTTCAAGCAGTAAGTAGGCAAATGTCTGCTCTATTGGTATTTCAAAAGTGAGTGTCCAGAGAAATACAAGTGTTCTACTTAAAACCAAGATTTTTTCACAGTTGGTTTTGATCCACGCTTTAAATGTGTGGATCATTCATGTGTCTGATGTTTTCAACTAGGAAAGTTGATTCTGCAGCAAGTGCTCAGCACGGACTGTGGCATGTGTCTCTGAGTATTTTGTGCAGTCAGGATGTCTAGATAAAATTTTGGAAGAAATATTAAGTAGCACAAATCTCTGAAACTTGGGCTAAATAACACACAACACAACAAACTTTATTGTTAGAAGGACTACTTCAAACTATGTTCCTCCTCAGGATTGCCTTGTGTGACAGTCCAGTTGCTGTCAGGGATGAGAAGCTGCTACTTTCTTTCTGGTTTGTCATTTTCACTAGCTCACAGTCTTGTAAAGAGTCCAACATCAAAATCCTCATCTAACTGGGGCTGAAATCTGAGTATTTTTTAAACCAACATGGAGCATGGAAGGTTTTCTGTTACACTTAAATTTGTGCTGTTTACATTAATCCATGTGACTTTTCCTTTAGCATAAAAGAAGCCTGCATTATCCTGAACCTGAATATTGGCTCTGCCTTGCTTCTGAAGGATGTCCTACAGTCAGCTTCAGAAAATGAACCATTAAAGCCAAGCCAGCCATCTGCAACAGCAGCACTAAATGAACTTGGAGTTTATAAACTGGCTCAAAGGGATGTTGAGATTCTTCTCAATTTGAGAGCTAGTTGGCCAAATACAGGAAAATAAAGACTTCTTCAGAAATGGTTAATAACTTGGTCTAGATTTCTTATTCCAAGCAAAAGCAAAGCAAATATCTTGTAATATACTTATTTCTTTAATTTCTGTATGCTGAGAGATTGCTTTGATCTAATCTTACACCTTATTCTATACAGTTAAAAAAAAATTCAAAATGCTACAGACTTAGTGTTGAACTGTGCAGATCTTATTTTCCATGGCCACCTTGCCACTGCATTTGGAAGCTAAAACTACATTTATCTTTAATGAATAGTCTGCTTTGTCAGTGTTTGCTGTATCATTCTAAGGAGCACAGAGTATTTACGGTGTAAATGCATTTTTCTACAATGTGGGCTAATATTCCCTATGAACTGGTCAGTCTTCACTTAAACAGAGATGTTTTAAATCTCCAAATTCCAGGTAATGGTTGTTCTGTATTAAAATGTATATAATCAATGCAGAAGGAAGGAATATGTCACTGTTTTCTTCATACAAATTAAGATTGTTTCTTCTGTACAAGACTATCTCCTAATTTTTTCCAAAAAGTTTCTCCTTATAAATTGCATAGTGTGTGCTAAGTTTGAAAATACCACTTGGAAGTGCTAACTACCTTTACCTGTGGTCATAACTTGTTGAAGTTGTTTTTTCCTTAAAAATACATGAAAACCAAAACCCAGCAGAAGTCCAAAAACCAACTTAATTTTATTCACTGGTAATGAGCCAACAGGTACCAATCCTTTACTGTAAACTATAACCTGAAGGAGCAAACTCCAAAATACTCTTTCAGTTGCATGAGAGATCTCTATTTCTTTTTTTAACCATCTAATTATATCTATCTATTATAACCATCTAAGAACAGCAATTCCTAACAATACTCCCTCCAGTGCCTGCTAGACATGAGCACATTTTTGTCATTTGTCCTTTTCAGCTGATTGCTCCTCTGAAGGGCAGAGAAGATGAGAAAAAGAGTGTTGCTTAAAATCGACTCTTCACAGCTGACAAACCAGAAGAAAAAATTGGGGAAGATGCCTGTTTTTAATATATATAGCAGACCACTGCTCAAACTAATACACAGACCAGCTCTCCAGCATCTTTTTCTTCCTAAAACAGAAAAATAAAATCTCTAGTTAGATAATGAGGATAATTAGTTCATTACCTTTCAGTGATTGCAACCGTTAAGAAAAAATTGCTCCTAGATACCTTGACTATGGGGAATTATTTGAATTCTGAACCCATTTCATCTCCAGCTGTGATACCACCCCTGGCAAAGAAGACAACAGGGCCTCACTGTTCCACACTCCTAGATCAGTATTTTAACCCCTGGGCTGCCTGATGACCTGTGCTCTGACCTGAGGGGCAGGTACCGGGAGAGGATCCTGAAACTGAGGTGGTGGAGGGTATGGAGCTTGGTTCACCTTACAGGAAGGCAAGAAGGTCAGGCAGTAACTGACCTTTTTTTAGTCTTGAAATGCAAAGTGACACAGTCAAGCTTAAACTAGCAAGTTTTAGCTTTAATTATGTAGCTTTGTAAATAAAAAATAAATCTCAGTGAAATACCTCCTATTCACACCCCCTCCCAAAAAAAACCCCAAAAACGCCCATAATTTCAATTAAACTTACATTCCTTCCTTGAATATATCCAGTGTGATCATCTCATTCTCTTCTAGCTCCAAATCCTCAGTGCTCAGTCCCAAAGTTTTAAGAGCTGAAGTTAGCAAAAGAGAATATCTTATGAGAGTCTTTGGAAAGGCAAATTTAATTTTAAAGGTGTCTAGATCTAACAGAAGGTAAACGTGTGTAGCATAACAACATGTAACTTAAAAAGTAGGAAGCTTAACCACATTAACTTTTTCAATTTTCCAAGCTCCAGGTCGTGTGGGCAGCTATGTGGATAATTCTAAAGTATACAGACGGGTAACTTTGAAAATATTTTAATAATTCTGTGTAAGGGAACAGTGCGGTGTGAGCCGGGGCGCAGGTGGGCGCACCTTCCCGGTACTGCGCGGGCCTGATGTAGCCCTGGCCCAGGACATCCAGCAGGCTGAACATGGCGTCCACGTTGGCCTCGTCCATGAGGAACGGGTACTCGCCCTCGCCTCGTCTCCCAGCCTTCACCCTCTCCAGCACCTGGATCAGGAACTCGCGGGGCCTTTCTGCAACGAGGTCAGAGCGTCAGAGTGCCCGCGGGCACCGCGCCCTCAGCGGGGGAGCGGCGGCCGCGCAGCCCCCGCTTGGCCCCGGCTCTCGGCGGGGCCGGGCCTGTGCGCACCGGGGCGGTGGAAGAGCAGCAGCGCTCCGAGGCGCTGCAGCAGCTCGGGCAGCCGGTGCCGCCGCAGGTACTCGCGGCTCTGCTCCTCGCCCGCCGCCATCCCGCGGGCCCGGGGCGGCGTGAGGCGGCGNGGAAGGCAAGAAGGTCAGGCAGTAACTGACCTTTTTTTAGTCTTGAAATGCAAAGTGACACAGTCAAGCTTAAACTAGCAAGTTTTAGCTTTAATTATGTAGCTTTGTAAATAAAAAATAAATCTCAGTGAAATACCTCCTATTCACACCCCCTCCCAAAAAAAACCCCAAAAACGCCCATAATTTCAATTAAACTTACATTCCTTCCTTGAATATATCCAGTGTGATCATCTCATTCTCTTCTAGCTCCAAATCCTCAGTGCTCAGTCCCAAAGTTTTAAGAGCTGAAGTTAGCAAAAGAGAATATCTTATGAGAGTCTTTGGAAAGGCAAATTTAATTTTAAAGGTGTCTAGATCTAACAGAAGGTAAACGTGTGTAGCATAACAACATGTAACTTAAAAAGTAGGAAGCTTAACCACATTAACTTTTTCAATTTTCCAAGCTCCAGGTCGTGTGGGCAGCTATGTGGATAATTCTAAAGTATACAGACGGGTAACTTTGAAAGTATTTTAATAATTCTGTGTAAGGGAACAGCGCGGTGTGAGCCGGGGCGCAGGTGGGCGCACCTTCCCGGTACTGCGCGGGCCTGATGTAGCCCTGGCCCAGGACATCCAGCAGGCTGAACATGGCGTCCACGTTGGCCTCGTCCATGAGGAACGGGTACTCGCCCTCGCCTCGTCTCCCAGCCTTCACCCTCTCCAGCACCTGGATCAGGAACTCGCGGGGCCTTTCTGCAACGAGGTCAGAGCGTCAGAGTGCCCGCGGGCACCGCGCCCTCAGCGGGGGAGCGGCGGCCGCGCAGCCCCCGCTTGGCCCCGGCTCTCGGCGGGGCCGGGCCTGTGCGCACCGGGGCGGTGGAAGAGCAGCAGCGCTCCGAGGCGCTGCAGCAGCTCGGGCAGCCGGTGCCGCCGCAGGTACTCGCGGCTCTGCTCCTCGCCCGCCGCCATCCCGCGGGCCCGGGGCGGCGTGAGGCGGCGGCGGGAGCTGTGCGGGCCGGGCCCGAGGAGGGCGGGCAGAGCAGAGCAGAGCAGAGCGGAGCAGAGCGAAGCAGCCGAGCCCGCAGCGGCTCCTGCCGCGGGACGCTCCGCTGGGGCGAGCGGGAAGGGGGAAGGAAAAACCGACTTTCCTGGAAGTTGTCACGTTAGCACCGGAACAGACACGCCTCGCTCCCGGCTGGGTCCCGGCTCTGCGTTGGTTCGTGGGGAAAGAAAATTACACGCGGTACTTTTTAACACGTATGCAGGTGAGGGTCTGTTAGTCTGGAGAAGACTGATGATATCCCCTCTCAATGCATATAGAGATCTCAAAGACCGCTGCTAAGAGGATGTACCGGACTCTTTTCAGTGCTGCCGGCGACAGGAAGAGGAGCATTGGCCATAAGCTGAAACACAAGAAATTCCACCTCAACAGGAGGAAGAACTTTACCGTGAGGGTGGCGGAGCACCGGAACAGCTGCCCAGGGCGGTGGCGGAGTCTCCCTCTCTGGGGACATTCCAAACCCGCCTAGATGTGTTCCCGTGTCCCCCGCTGCAGGTGTCCCAGCGCAGGTTGGACAGGGTGATCTCCAGGGGTCCCTCCCAACCCGAAGGATTCTGTGATTCTGTGTTCTCACCTCCAGCCACGTCTCCTTCCACCAGCGGTACCACCTTCACCTCCCACCGCTCCCCAGGCACAGCCCTGGTTCATCCCCACAGTGTGAGGGGATGCCAGGATGTTCCCAGTGTTCCACACCCGTACGAAGTGCAAAACCAGTGACCAGCAACTGAGAGTAAGAGAGTTTACATTTTAAAACCATTATTGAGTCTTGCAGCATAGCCTGTGCAAACAGAGAAGAGACATCAAAGAAGCTTTTGACTGTACTACCTGCTGTTAATAGGAGAACCATAATCAAGTAAAGCATTCCATTAAAAAAATTAAGGAAATCTACAAAGATATAACTATCTGCCATCAAATAAAATCAGACAATGATAAATGAGCATACAGTAAAGAAGAATAGTATTCCTTTGAAAAGTCTAGCGCTAAATTTAATTATTTGCCAAAACTAAAATATCTCAAGACATTAATAGAATTCACTTATTTTTTCTTAGATAAAGTGGGAGAAAGGCAGCATCCAAAGCTGCAGAGATTGTACAGCCATGTGCTGTCTGTATTCTCTATTATTTTAAACTGTATGCTACCTGCTTTGAGTCTCAATTAGGGCTAGAGGAACTGTAGGTTTCCAACAGTTGCTTCTTATGACAGTGGCCAGGCAGTGATGGAAACCTCCTTTTCCTAAGTAAAACATTTCATAGTTACTCAATCCATTCCTGCATGTCTTTCTATGCCTTTCTGCAGAGTTTGTAAAGCATTAGCAAAAATTTTTCCTAAAAAAGTCAAAGGAGAAAGTGTAGATTGAAATGTGGAGAAGTACAAATAGGAGCAGAGCTAGTCAGCAGAGAAGAAAAATATGTGGAAAATACATTCTTGAAAATGAGAACCTAAGGATAGGAATATTGACAGGAAAAGAAGAAGCAAGTGAAATATTGGTAGGTAGGTAGGTCAGTGTTTGGGTCACACAAACCAGCATTTGGCAAAGGATATTTCTCCTTTAGTAGACAACAAAGATAACCAGTATGAAATACACATTAAGGCTAAAATTTTAAGAATAAGGACAGGAATTACAGATTTAAGTGTGTCTCCCTGAGGAATGGTTAAAAAATATCACTAAACAGAGCAAATCCCAATTTTATTTACAACTAGAAATGTATTTTTTTAAAATTCTATTTCACTATTAAGGAAGCATAATTTATTTACTTGCAAAAATATTCGGATAATGAATAATGCATTTATTATTTATGTAATAAATGATTATCCTCAGTTCATACAATGGTAGTATCAGCTATATATAAGGATTCTAAAAGTATGATAGTTCAGGATAATTTGTAAGGAACTTGCATGGGCTATTGTAAGGGAAATTGAACTTCTGGTGGCTGAGAAAGACAGGATTTGATCTGAAAGTATTCTGGTTCCATTATACAGATGCTGCTAAATGACTTTTAATAAAGAACTAAAGGACGAAATTATTTTCATCTGTTTAAAGTGGTTATATAAATTAGATGTGTTTAAAAGGCTTAATACCTGTTGTGACAGAAGCTGAGCCTTCTACAGAGTATCACTAGTAATTTAAGCCTTTTATCTAATTTAATAGGGCTAAATAGACTACAGTGAGCCTTTAAGAGTTGTAATGAAGAGAAACAGGGACTGCAGGTCAGATATGCAGCTGCCTCCAGAACAACCATTGGTCTTGCAGGGGAAAGCAGGCAGATGGACATGTTCTTTCAGTGGGAGTGTCAGAAGACTGAAATCTAGGGCTGTGGGAAAAGACAGGAGTAATACAGGCTGGGAAAGATCCCTAGGTGTGCCACAGGCTTCCTGTGCACACAGCTACTGAGAGCAGCACCTTTAAGGCTTTACCTGCCTCTGCTGCTCCTCAGCACGGACTTTGGGAAGCACTCTGCTAGGGAGCAAAGGGTGAGCTGGAGGGATTGGTCCTGCCATTCCTGTAACTGCTTTGGAAGAGCTCCACCACCTTCCCTCTGTGTGTCCCCAAGGACTTCCAAGACACAGGTGGGTTCCTCATCAGGGGATTTTATACGATACAATTACAGAGGAAAGTGCTTAACTACAGAAATACTGAGCTTCTGAGTATTAATTATCCCAACAACCAGAACCACTTTTTTTCTGTTGTTTTTACTGTACAGAACAGCAGAATAATTAAGTTGAAATTGTCCTCTGGAGATCATGTGGTCAATTCCCTTTCCTCCACAAACTGGGCTAATTTCAAAGACCAGCTCAGGTTGTTCACAGCCTTGTCAAGTTTTTACTGTCTCCAGAATGGAGACTCCACAACATCATTTGCTCTGTGTTCCAGTGCTCAGCTACATGGGAATGGTGTCAGCCTGTATCCTTGAATCAAGCCCAGCTTTTCCCATAGGCTTCTAGAGATGCAGGATAAGCAGTCCTTCACTCAGATTTCCTGGGGATAGCACCTCAGTGCCCAAAACATACCCAAAGCTCTAAGCACAGACCTCTGCAGTTAAAACCTGAAGCAAAGGCAGCCATGAGTGTACCTCCATCACTTCCCTGCCCTCTGTCACCGGGTTACCTCCACATGTGGAGTGGGGCCCACATTTTACTCACTTTTGCTTCCATGCCAATGTACTGGAAGTGTCCTTCACATCCCTCACTAATTCCAACTCCAGCTGAGCTTCGGCTTTCCTAGTTCTGTTTCAGCATGCCTAGGCAGTGTTTATTCCTCTAGGGTAGTCCACCCCTGCTTCCACAGTCCATGTACTTGCCTTTTGCCTCTGACTTAGTCAGGAGCTCTCCATTCAGCCATGCTGGCCTTCTTCGTGTCTGCTCAGCTCCCTGCAGATCAGAATGGACTGTTCCTGTCCTCTCCTGGGCCCTTTAGGTCAGTCTTCTGTGGGATTCTGACAACAAAATACCTGCGGGAGACAAAGTCTGCTCTCCTAAATTGCAGGGTTGCAATTCAAGTATTTATCTTCCTCACTTCCCTCAGGATCTAAAGCTTTGCTATATTGTAGTTGCTGCTGCTAAGGCTGCCACCAGTGTCAGTGCTCCCAGCAGCCCTTCCCTATGTGTGAGCAGCATGTCTAGCATAGCCCCACTTGCCCTGTTGAGCCCTTCTGTCAAAAAATTGTCCTTGATGTACTACAGAAGTACCTAGATCACCACTTGTGCTATCCCAGTCCTCTCCACAAGAACAAGAGCCTGTAGTCATCAGTCTAAGCTGTGAATGTTGGCATTTTTTTTTCTTTCCCCCAGTCAGCTGCAAAATAAAGGCTAAATCTGTCACCAGAAATCATGTACTGAGAAAAATAAATCAGGAATTACAAAAATACTTCTTGTTTCTGAGTCAAGGAGAGGTAAGAATAAGTCACAAAATGCATAGTTTGATATCAGAAGACTTTACTGTCACAGAACTATCCACTTCTCAGTCGGCTGAAAAGCCATGAAACTGATTTCCTGGAACTATGGTGGACTCCTGCTGAAGGCAAAGGGGAAAAAAGAAGCTACTTGAGCAGAAGCCTGCATCCTTTGAGATATACAGTATATTTTCCTGTTTAAGTATGGCTCTGAGCCCATAGCTCTTCAAAGCACAGATGCTTTTATTCCAGCAGTATCTGTAGAATGAGTTCACACTACACAGAGTGGGAGAGATCACAGGTCCATCTCCATCGCCTCAGTGTCTCTGACACCCCATGGTTCAAACAGACATTCTGAGCAACAAAAACGTGGCATGCAGTTAGGAAGCAGAGGTAAGTATGGATTGTGCATCTCCAAAGGTTCGTGTTTCTGAAGACTAACCCCTATCTTTTCCTGTAGTTGATGACAAATCCACACATCTACTCTTAACTGTAGTCACTTCAGTCAGTACTTTGTAAAAGCAGAGTTACCAGGAAGAGCCCTTGTTGGTGTTACAAACACAAATCCTAAAGAAAAGTAACATGGAAGGAGTAGTTCAAGGCAAGATTATAAAAACAACAAAAACCCCAAATGTCCAAGAAACCATACCACAAAACCCTCCAACTGATTATGGGTCAAAATAAGAGAAAACTAAAGAAAAAGGAAGGCAAATAATTGCAATTTAAGAGCGGAGCTGACCAGAAAGGAAGGTTTCTTGTGTAGGCTGTTGAGAACAGTTTAGAACTGAGGCAAGATATATATCTATATATTTATATATAAATATATAGATATATTGCACCTGTGGTGGGAAAGGCAAAGAGGTTGAGCCTGTGTAGTTATTTCCCAGTAGTGACCTGTCTCACTCACCTGTGCCACAGCTCTCCAAATCAGCACTAAGGAAATTTCCCACTGGGAAGGGATGATGGTTTCTCTTCTGCAGTGATGTCTCCTCCATCCTCATTTCACCTGCTGCCTCAGTAGGGCCAGGCTGGAAATGGGCTGGCACAGACATGGGAATCCCAGGACTGTACTTGTGTCCATCAGGCCATTCTTTGTACTCACACCAGAAGGCCTTCACACCTGTGGATTCTGTAAATGCACTTTGTCCATGATAGACAGCTTTTCTAAAAAACTGCCCCTGTGGTGTCATATCAACCATGTTAGCTACTGCTCCAAGTTTAATCAAACTCAGACTGAATTTCAGAGCTTAATATGTCACGTTTGGGAAATCAGCAAAGGGCACAGCTGAAGGTTGTGCCCCATCTCAAATCCCTACTGGTGTCCTTACCCACAAATCAAGTTCTCCTGGATCCTGATTATTACGGCTGGCAAACTTCCCCTAAAGCTTCTCTTCTCCTTTCTGGAGGGACAACAGATCACAGATTAGAGCCAAATATTTTGGGTCAGCCATAAACAACAAAACACCCCCCCCAAAAAAAAATAATCCAGCCTGTGTCATTTGTGGTGCATTACAAATTGAGAACAAGAGCTCAGTACTATACTATCTGCCATGGATCCTCCAGTCACAGGGCAGACTGGGACCTGCTGCTGAATGATCAGCTTTAGCTTGCTTCTACTTAGGAAAGAATCTTTTAAAAGAGATCCGCATTTGCTTTGAATAGTTGCTTTCAGGAAGTATTCGAGGAGCAAAAACAGTATAGAAAAATCTGCATGAAATAAACATTCTTGTGTTCTGAAGTCTGAATGTGTTGTATAACTCTCCTCCAAATATTTCTGGAATCAGTATTTGGCATTTTTTCCAATTGTGAATCCTGACAGATTTTGAAGAATAAAACAGATCCTGGTTGCACACAGCAATGACTTTCTTCTAAAATAAATAATTCCATGGTAAAAACAGAAGCATAAAAACTAGAGTGCAATGAATAGAGAAGTTACAGTGTGATCTGCTTCCCTCTAAAATTGCTGGTATTTAGAGCATGATAGAGAATCCGAGCAGGAGAGGAGTGCTACAAGCAAAATACTTGTGCATAACCAAAAAATGGAGGGAAAACCCAACTCCAAATATGCAAACAGCTTATAGATCATTCCAACAAACCCATAAGAGCTAAAAAAGTACTGATTCATTTTTGGGAAGTGAAGTCAGTGGTTGTCAACCTTTGCTGGCCATAGGCAATGATGACAAGCAACTAATATATCAGCCATATTCTGTTTTCTTGGCTGGAGTTTTAATTTCTAATAGCTGCAAGAAATAGCAAAGCATCTTATGAACACAGTGTTACTCTTTAGCCATACACGGGGACCACTTTTATTAGATGAAACTTCAGCATCTACTGCTACTTCTGCTACTTCATGATACTCATTATTTCTGTAGTGGAAAAGATAAACTAAAGATTAAAAAAAAAAAAGCTTTCAAAATAAAAGTATCTCAGAGTATCTCAGATCAAGGCATTAATTAGACAGTAAAAAGGAAATTCAGGATTCGCTTTTGTGACAGGTATCAGGAAGTCCAAGACATCACACAAAAAGCTGTTTACCTAGAAGGTAAAATTTCCCTCCTTCAATTCCCTTTTCCTGTGAGGCAGCGCAGCTTCCTATCTTCTCTGCCAGTTCTGAGTGTATGCACACAAAAATGCACTTTGCAGTCCAAATTGCTTGCTTTTAAAAAAGGTACTGTAATAGTGATCATCTTCCCTACAGTATCTCCAAGACAGTTTCCAGACACTTCACAAAAGGAGCATGACAATGTACATCTTCCCCAGATTTGCAGAAGAGGGTGGCTGCAAGAGAAAAAACTGCAATCCTCTCTGCAGAGCTGTCAAGCCAATGAGCAATTTAAGTCTCATTTGATCTGTAATTGGAACAGGCTTTGCACAGAACAAGAATCTTAATGCCCAGATAAGAGCTGCGGTTTTAGTATTAACGACGATAAAAAGACTGGTTATAAATTTGTACTGCCCATTGAAGTGAGAATTTCTAAATCTAGCAGCTGTAACAAAGTTAATTCTTACACTGATAAGGAATAAGAAAATGCATTCAGCTAAGCAAAGGAATTTAAAAATGGTTTATCAGTGCAAAAAACCTCAGTAGCTGATCGCTGCATGTGTCTTGACATGTAAATACAGAAATATTTTAGACACGAATGCCAAAAATAATCCCAGGGCAATTCAGCCCTGTACAGAAAGCTGGGCAGATCCTTTGAACTACCGTGGAATTCTCAGTGCAGGGCATCTGCAAAGTGTATTTCAGCCTCTGGGAAGAGAAAGGGCAGTCTTGCAATACACACCATTTTTGCTTTGCAAAGAGAAATAATGACAAATCCCATCTGTTTCTTACAAACATATAAATTATTTTATTTACAAAGCCATGTTACAAAAAAAAATAATAATAAAGCAAAAAACAAAAAATACAATCGCTCACTAGAGAATATCTCCAGGCCCGGTGTTGAACCATGGCAGTATCAATCAGATACATGTTTGTTCTGGTTTTCCTTTTTTAAACTGTAAGCCATAGAATTTACTATTTACACCTACTTTAGACATTTATTCTGCTTACAATTATCACAAGCATGGAATGAATTCTATTTGATACTGCTAATACATAAAGGTGCAGGACAAAGAATGAAAATACTTAGTGTTACAAAATATGGATTGTAGAAAAGAAATTGGCTGTACAAGTATGGCATTTTTTTTTTCTTAGAATGATTGGACATGCTTTCTTCAAAAGTCTTCTGGAAAAGGTTCTAAAATCTGTAGTAGGAAAGCACAATATAGCAGGTGCAAATTCATTTCTGTGCAACAACAGTTATTTAATATATCCCATGACTGACCAGCTATGCAAAACCCATAGAGTTTTGTTAAAGTGCCATGGGTCAACAGCATAACAAAATATAAGGTGTAAATAGAAAAATTTCTTTTTTTCTTCTTTTTTTTTAAAACAATAGTTCACTGAGAATCAGCAATTATAGAATATGCTGTATAAACTATTCTCTACAAAGGTCGATCAGCACTATTTACAATTGTTACATCGATACAAAAGAAGGCATACAAGTTATCCAAGTCGCTTTTTATGGCTGACGGGCCTATGCATTGCGTATGTGTAACAACCAAAGCTTCTGAGCCTCTATTGCTGGAAACAAATCACAAGGTTTTCAGGCAAATGGGGAAGAAAAAGAACTATGAGTGAATGCTACACTAAGAATGCATTATAGGCTGGTCCAGTTTGTACCCACTTTTTTTCCAAAAGTTTACTTCCATTTCATTTTGCAGGCTAAAATTTCCAATACACTTAATTAAATAATGATTCTTTGATGATGAATGAACATCACGGGATTTTATTTCGTGCTTAACTTTCCTGAAATGCTGTCAGGTGTAAGCCAGTTGAAAATAAAATTTAAGCAGCATTCAAAGGACAGACTCCATAACTCAGCTTTCCAATTAAAAGATGCATGGAAACAGCTAAAGCTTCCTAAAACTACAAAATTGCTCCTTCAGTCACTGATTAGCATTATTTCTCAGAAGCAACCACTGAATCTCACAACCACTGTTTTCCCTCAACAACTAGAAATAGCAGTTCATTGATTACAGAGGATGACTTTGTTACTGAGATTTTTAAAATCCTGCAGTTTTATAACTCAAAATAAATTAAAAAAATCAACATAGTACTGCTCCTAAAACTGAACAAGACAAAAATTGTGCAAAAATAACAAAGATATGTACACATTTTTCAGTCTGAAGAAATGTACAATAAAAACATAATTCAAAGAACGTTTTAAAAATATAAACATTGCTTAAACTTTCCTAAGTTTCATACTGTTTCTGAAACTATACCGGTCAGTTAGCTCTGAAGTATAGCAAAACATAAATTATTACAAAATTAACACTATAAAAATTTATTTTAAGAATATTTCTAAACTTTTTTTTTCAAAGGGTCTAGCCTTGTTTATAATTGCTTAAACATTTTTAGTCTTAAAATTTGCCTTAACCCTTCTTTTTTTAAAAAAGAAAGTAGTAATAATCTCCCTATTTGCAGTCTCTCGCCTTTCCCCAAGATGTAAATAAGCCAGCATATAAGTGCACTTTTAACACTGTAGAAATAAAAATTAACTCCTCTGTACTATTGTTCCAGTACCTAGTATTGGCTTCCTGATTATAAAATCTATATTTTATTAAAAAATTATTCAGTAATCCTATAAGAAACACTGTCAGTGCAATTCTATTAATGCAAGCCAATCTGCTCAACTCCTGTCCTCGCAAACCCAAACTGCTCACTGAAGTTATCAAGTGCTGTGTTCTTAAGGGTCTGGAAATCCCCCAAGCTATGGGGATTTTACAATTGGGCCCCTGATAAACAGTAATTACAGTTTGGTGCAAAATTCTGCTATGCATTGATTGAAGTATAGATTCCTTAAGAGCCTGATCCTGGAAGAGGCTGAACACTCAAAATTCCCACTGAAATTATTAAATGCTGTAGGTACAGAGCACCAATCAGGATTAGTCCCTAAAGCTGCAGTGCCCCAGCTGTTTGCAAATTACTAAGAAATGCACTCAATTTTTATCCATAGGACAAGCTTAAATACAGAATTACTGTAATTTTTATTTAATGAAAAAATTTGGAGATCCTTTAAATAAATTCAAATCATGATCTGGATTTTTTTTTTTGGAATGTCCATTGTGTTCTGGTTAGGAAACAAAGGGAGCATTGCAACACTAACAGCTTTAAAAGGCATGAAACATAACCAAGCAGAACGCACAGATCAGTGGCAAATACAAGTGGAAAAACTAAACAAATCACTATTACAGGTTTCTGTAAATTTAATTCTCTTTAAAACCACAAATTCATAAAAGATTAAATCCATCTGCAGGACATAGAAAAGAAAAACCCTGTGGAGTAGGGCTGCTGAGAGCTAGAGATTATAGGCTGGTTCCTTTTCCTTGTTATGGAAGAGTCCTTATTCTACCAGTCCGGTTTGATGTCTTCTAAAAGAGAAACCAGAGCCAGGTTCAAAATCACACAATGTCTTTTGGTATAAAACACTTCAATAATGTCTGTGGCTGACAGTACTCAAAGCAGGAACTTATTTCCAGTCCCTGAACTAAATTTCCTCCCTGTTTACTGACTACATTAGACCTTTAAGAAAAGGAACTGCTTTGAATAAATGGCATATGTCCTTTTGGGACGGTCTGATTTTAGTAAGCTTTGGTGAATCTCATGTTCATTAACTTGGTTATCATTACAAATAAAGAGCAGCAATTAGACGACAACTCTGAAGAATCTTTTCCTCTACACAGCATGTTTTCATGCACAAGGAATCCTCACACAGCATACACGTTGTCACCTTCCCTTAATAAAATGATCTAGTTATTCAGTATTTAAAAACCACCGCACACTGAGGTCTTGAAGTGTTAACACTTTCAGGCACCTAAAAGCACTATGAAGACAAAAAGACTTGATTAGTTAAAAACCTAGAACAAGAATAAAATCTGGAGAAAAGACACTTTTAATACATACAGGCACAAATAATTTGACTGTAAAACTACCATTCCATTAATTTTTGTTAAAGACCAAGTAGTTTTTGTAGGGAAAAGTAGTATTTCTTTTACTAAAGCAACAATAGTTGGAAAAACAGGCACGCTTTTATGTATACAATCCCTAGTTCAGGTCTCAAAGAAGGGCAGAAATATTCATATTACACATTAATTAAGAAGAATCCATTTTGAGTTTAACCTGATGGAATTTAATGCAAAGGGAGAGAACTGACAGGCCCACAACACTTCTCATGATCAGTCCCACAGGAGTACCCGAGTGAACTTCAACACACGGAGCAAATGATCACAAGGAGCTATTCCTGTGACATCAAAATAACTACAGGCCACCTTCAGCTCACAACTCAGTAATGAGAAACACTCAGTTATGGGTGGCAGGTGACTTTCACAGCACTGCTGTGTGTCCTCTCACTCTGAGCAGCTGCTTTGGGAAGGCCAGCGGGAAGCTCTCCCAGCCGGACTGTGCCTGGGCGGTCACAGGTGCAAACAAGACTAGGTTTACAGCCCAACATAATTTTCCAAATGCCACATTATCACCCAGCCACTCAACCCTGTGATGAGCTATGGACCCCTCTCCCTTCTCTTGAGAACAGCAATCTTCTCCTCCCTTTGGCTCCCCCTGTGCACCAGCAGACAGCTCCGCCAGGTTGCCTGGCCAGGGAACACAGCAGAGGCAGTCCAGAGGAACAGCTCCATATGCACATTTAGCTTGGCAGCTGCAACTCTGCTTCCAATTGCATTGTTAGAAGTCTGTTGTTGTGATGTATTCATGAAAACTTGCCAGATTTTTCCAACTATAAACCCTGGTGTATAGCAGATATTGTCTCTGCCTACAGACCTTGCTTCACTTGGACTCTCTGATTATCGTGGTTGTAACGTTCAAAACAAGAGAGCTCAGCTTCCACAGTAATACCTTTATACAGCATATACTTGTAGATCCACTTATCGTTACCTAATTATTAACACCTTTATAATGAAATATTACAGCATTGTTTAAGACAGAAATTTTATTTAGAGACTTCAATTGCTAGATTGGAGATAAAAGCTGCCAACAAAGCAGCTCAGATTTGACAGTGACAAGCATTTATTAAATAGGGAATCATTATTCATGGTTCCAAATACTAAAATCCTGTATAAGTTTAGACAAAAAAAGTATAATCAAACTTAGTATCAGACTGATTTTTTTTGTATTTGTACTTTGAGCTCCACATTCAACCACCAAACTGACAGAAACAAATTTTTTAAAATAAAGGGTTTGTGGGGCTTAAAACAAGCAAACATTTCTAGCTTTGATAAAGTTATGAAAACAGGCAGCTGAAAAGCTCTGCAATAATCTCAGTTTACATAGAACTGACACAAAATTAATGTTTTGTACTCTCAGGTTTTCCCCATGGGATCTAGGCAACAGATCCCAACAAGTTCTGCTCCCTGGGTAGTGTGTATCTTATACTAACACAGGAGCAAGATGTTAAAACAAAAACAGTTTTGCACTTCAGAACAGTTTGTCACTGGCAGTTGGATGAGTGTCATACAGGAAAATGCCACTCCCTAGAAGTATGAAGAAACTTTCCACTTTTTTCCCTTCAGAGTAGTTCTTCCATACATATATATATTGCTTTGCATTCAGCAGTGAGAGAAAAAAAAAAAATTCCTGTTTGGCAGTTAATCTCAAGATAAGAGTGAGAGTATTTTGAATGGGCATACAGTGGTGGGTTATCATTACTATTCTTTTCCTGTGTCTACACAGCAGAAACTAAGCAGCACAACCATCTGGAACAACTATTCATGCATAATTTAGCCAGAATACATAACAGAATTCTAAGACACTGGCTGTACAGAAAAATCCTCTGGATTACTTGTGACTATACCTTGCTGAGGTGGGAAACCTTTTCACACTAAAGAACTTGATATTAAATTCTTGAAAAAGTACTCAACATGGAGAGTCAAATAGTAGGGGCCGTATTAAAATAAACCAGTATAGCAGTCCTCCAGACAGATGAGGGCTGGATCAAAAAAGCTGAGTTACAGCATTTATTACAGCCTATTCAAGAAGAGCTTATATTACACATGGGTTAGTTATGTTTTCAGATTAGTTTCTCTGAATAGTCAAGTGCCTCATCTTCTCTGTCCTGTTTCTGCTCTCCCTTTGCTGCTTCATTTCTGGCCTATTTTTAAATGCTGTCCCTCCTGTGCTAGTCTGGGGACTCTGCTGTGCCATCTTGCTCAGCAGGAGAAGTTGGATAGAAAAACCAACAGAAATCTGCTGCTGCTGAGCCTCTATCACCAAAACAACAGCCAGTAAGCAGCTGGCTGAGCCATGAGCCAACCTGAGCTGTAATACAGGTGGTGAAAAACAAGCAAAAAATTTGTAATTCATAATTCTTGAAGGGGAAAATAGCTGGAAAAAAATTACATGAGAGGAGAAATTTAATATTAGTTCACTGAATGGCAGCTTCTATAAAGAACTGTATTCATAAAGAAATTGTATTTTAAGTTTTTATAGTATAAAATGCTTCAAAACTGCTTATAGACTACTTAAGTACACTTTTTTAAAGGCAACTTACTTGTCTGTTGTGTACTGGGTTTGATGTACTCGAAGGACTGGATTGTGACAAAGCTACACTGCTATTTTTTCCAATCTGAAAAACATTAATTGAGCAGTATTGAGAGGCATATTTGTCAGTTGAATTCAGATGCTGGTGATGGCCTTCCCTTCCCTGTGTAATGCAGTACCAATCGCATTGCATTTGGAACACAGGTATTTTGCAATTGCAAAAGATACTCTTCAGATAGAATCATCATTATCTCTCAGAGCCTGTATACTTCAAATAGTCTTAAAAGGCACATAAATACTGTGACAGGTCAGAAAATAACATACAAAACAGTTGCTGAGGGAATATAAACTGTAACCCCCTACCTCTCTAGACTGTAATACTGGTTTCTCTAGTTACTTAGAGCAGCTATTCAGAGAGCACAGAGTGCTCCAGGTCATGGGATCCTCCCCAGGAGACCTTCCCCACTCCTGGGGAGCTTACACCAAGTGGCCAAGCACCAGACATGCCCTACGTTATTCCATTTTTTTCTATATATCATTAATCAATAAAGCAAATATTAATCACAAGGACCAAACTCCAGAGATTCAAATTTGCATTTGTATCCATTTACTACATCAGAGAATTTCTTTGGGAATGAGTGTAAATTGTAGTACACATACATACGTACTTTTAAAAGTACTTAGTCATAATAATGCAATATTCCAACTGCTTATTTCAATGTTTGTGAGTTTACAGCACTCTGCAAGAGCAGCCTGTCAAAGGCTTTTCTACAACGACCTGTAAACATGGTGCAGATATTTCTGTTGTGACACAAGAAGGGACACAGCTGTTGAGTCAGAGGAGTAGTTCCTCAGGGGTTACAAGACTGATAAAAATTAACCATGGACACCTGTCTGCAAATGGCAGACAGACTGCAGTGTGAATAGTTGTTTACAAAGTCACTGACTTCAAGTAACATCATATTAACCCTTCAATGGAGAGGTAGCAAGGACCTGTCTCCTAAACAGTGAGAAATGCAGAAGCCAGTTTCTTACTGACTTGGTGGGGCTGTGGCATGGGCTGGCAGGGCCTTCACAAGAGCAGCTTTCTCCTTCCCTTCTGCAGCATTGTTTGTTATTCTGCCATTTCATGTACAGAATGAAAGGTAGCCTCTCTCTTTCTCTTCACACCTGCCCTATCTCACACAGAGATTGTCTGAAACAGTGTTCTCTGTTCACAGTCTATCCAGAATAAATGTTAAAAGTTTTTATTTACAACCAGTTTTGAAGGTGCTCCCATGGTGCATGAAGATTAAAAGGATGGCTTTTGCCTGTCCTGCTCCCTTCAGCTTGTTTTGCCTGTCACAGCTGTTCTCTAAAGGGCAACATTCTTTAACTACAAATCTTGACTAAAGATACACAACCTTGTATCTTTCCTGGTCGTTCAGAACATTGGGACACACCTGCAAATCTTTCTTCTCTACATACACCTTTACAGCATTCATAAACCCCTTCATAATAAATACATGTCCTTCTTTTAAATAGAGAAATAGTCACACAGGCTGAACAAATACAGCACTCTGAAACTAAAGAAAGGTTCCCAGATATCTTGGGTCTTTATTGATGGGAATCCATTTCAAAAGTATAAGTGGGAGGCCAAAACTCAAATCCTTTTCTTTTCCCCAGTATCTTTTAAAAATAAAGTGTACTTCAAAACCCAATGGTTAACACTTCCAGTTACTATCTATCCAGTCTAGAGTTTAATTAAATAAGAAAACTGTACCTGAGCCTATCATCCATTGCTATGTTCTTAGTTTCTTCAATTTCCCCTATTACATGAAGGAACAGGAGCAAGATTTTAAGCCACACCATTTTTTTGGGTGGAATTTTTACTGTAATTGCATTACTAGAGCACAGCAAGCCAAACAGCACAGCTTAAAAGGGAATTTAAGTATTGTATTCTCCAGAGCTTCAATAAACACATGTAGAGTATGTATATTTGACCCATATGCTTAAATGGGTACAAATTCCATTTATGTTGTATTGCATACAGTATCCTTGTCCCATAGACAATTAACTGCCAGACTGACTTCTGAAATATAATTAACTCCATTTTACCTCCTATTTTTGACTACTACTGTAGCTCCAAAAACCAGCAGTATAAAAGTAAAGTGTGACCAACTTTTACACATATACATACACATATATGCATGTATACAAATATATATGTATGTATGCACCTGGTCATATATATATATACACATAACATACATATATATATGTATAACATATTTAAATATCTATATATTGTAACACTCATTACAAATATTTAGCCTCTTACTTAAAAAAATATTAGAATTACATTTTTACAAATATTCAGCAAAGACCTCTGATTGATTTCTTATGGTTTATTTACTTCTATTACTGTGCAGCACGATGAAATACATCACAAATTGAAACAGGAATGACATAGGAACAGATTTGATCCCATCTGAGTTCAGAATTTGAACTCAGAACTTCCTCTGTAAGATTTCCTCACACTGCACTAGCTACAGATACAGTCTATGTCCTGTGAAAAGATGACACAATCCATTTCCTATTACCCATGTTTGTACCAAAGTACCAATTTGTACTTACTTACTTTTTCTTTCCATTTGGCACCTTAAACCTCCAGGCAATTTAATCTTTTTGGGCACACATTTCAAAATTCAGATTGTCTGACAGAAGGAAGAATTTACAGCAACCTCTGCTGACTTCAGTTACTTGAAGAACAGTTCTGATTGCAGGACACATTTAAGAGGCTTACAATAGAAAGGCAATGCCACTCCCCATTTTAAAAAGCCAAACAAGTCATCTCTGTTGGACCTCTGCTGGAAGTAGGAAAGAGAAAATATACCTGCTGGGCCATTCTTTGAGACCTTCATTCTGTCTCCTATACTAGCTTTAGGATTAATTTATTCCTTTTTTCCTCTCCCATTTCTGCCATTATTACTTATGGATTGTTTTGCTCTTATCATCTTTTTTCCCAAATTCCACTTGTTTTTATGTCCAATATCCTTATGAGAGTGTCNTCAAAGTACTCCAACATCCACATGCTGACTTGAATTTTTTCATTAAATTTAACATGTCACTTTGGGATTTATGGCAGAGTTAGTAATCCAAATTTAACATTCCTTAGAACAGTGATTCCCAAAGTACAACCTTCCCCTAGTCTTCAAATTGCAGCATGACTTTAAGGCAAACCTATAGCCCAGCTTTTCCCACCAGATCTTACTTCACATACACTTTTGTCCTTATACAGCACCACTGAATGAGGAGCCAAAGCTCTGTTGCTATCAATGAAGTAAGCGTGTGTAACCTTCAATNTAATTTATTCCTTTTTTCCTCTCCCATTTCTGCCATTATTACTTATGGATTGTTTTGCTCTTATCATCTTTTTTCCCAAATTCCACTTGTTTTTATGTCCAATATCCTTATGAGAGTGTCACCAAAAACAAACAAAAAAAAATTTCCTAAGCTACCTTCTCTGGATTCTCAGAGGTATCCTAATTTCTATGGCTTTGTCTTCCAGATGCCAGGGCCAAGTGCTGTTCTGTGTGCACTGCACAGCACTGCACACAGCAGCAGAATGGAACAGCAGGTCATTATAAAGATTGTATTGCCAGTTTTCCCCCCAGATCGAACAC
>VZTT01057699.1:6454-21403 GCA_013400855.1 Buphagus erythrorhynchus | reverse complement strand
TATTACCTGATAATTCTTTTACTTACTGGTAATCAGTAGTTTTGTTAATGAAGGTTGAGGATATGTGTACTGTTTTCTTAAATAAGCTGTTTTAAAAGTAGGACAGACAAAGGTGATAAGATGGATGAAGGGAATGCAGAAACTCCAGAAAAAAATTAGTTATGATTGGATATTTTATTAGTTTATTTCTTAGTCTATTAAGATTACTCTTGGTGGTGAACATTGCTGAAGTCTCTTGTCATTTCCAGCTTGTAATCTGCAAAACTCATTTGTGCTATTTAGGTCTTATCTTCTCCCTGTTTTCCTCTTACCTGCTGTGTTGTTTACAAATGTCCTATCTTCAAAACTACCTTCTGCACATTAGAACCTTTCTGCATTCCTCACTTAGTACTAGTGACTTGTATTTGTCATTTTTCTACTTTGCCCTTTATTGCTGTTCCCATTACCAGGAAGGCAATAGAGCAGATGCTCAAAGTTCTGAAAAAAACAGATCCACCATATGCAAGAGTTTAGGGTAGTAGTGCAAGATCCTCTATTGGTATCTCCAGCTGCAGAAATTCTTCCCCAGCATGTTACCCTTGTCAACTAGAATTGTTCTGAAATAGCCTTGGTGGGTGAAATAAACAGGACTGTTATTCTTCTTTCCTAATGGTTTTTGGGGTTTTTTTGTTTTGTTTTGTTTGTTGCTTTTTTTTTGTTTTGTTTTGTTTTGTTTTTTTTTTTTTTGGGTTGTCGGGTGGAGAAATACTAGAAAGTAAGCAGGATATGAAGAAGGGATGGTCAGCCTCCAGATGCCAAAAGGCACTCTCCCTTTTCACAGTTCTTCAATGTCTCCCCCAGCTACAGAGTGGATAGAAGAGAGGAAGGCAGAGGCAATGGCAGGATCACCTGCACTCGCTGGGTGGGTGAGACATGTCACTGCACTTTCCCTTCTGTGACCAGCTGGCCATTCTTTACTATGGCTTGAATTTTAGCTTTGACACCAGAAATCCTTCCTTTCTGCTGTTAAAGTGTGGTATCATACACTTTACTATTGGTACTATAAAGCTCACTGCATGCATAATGTCCTGGTTTGTCCTAGGGGTAGGACTGAATCACTGGAAAGATTATTCACAGTAAATTTGCCCCTAGTATCCCATAAAAGACATGAATAGCAACGTCAGGCTACTTCTCTGACAAAGTTTTAATTCACCTGCCTTCATGGCTTGCAAAAGAAGTATACATCCCAAACCCCTAGATCTTTTGGTTAGCAAAAGCAAGAAAATACTCTCTTGCTTATGGTATCTCTCACATATTGCTCACTTTCCTGAGGATAGTAAGATCTGACATAGTACCTCTGCAAATAGGAGCAATATAAGTCAATATTTGGTAGTCTTATAGCATATTAGTGCTTGTATATACAGCTTATCCCAGGCAATACTTCTTTCATCAATCAACTGCTCTTCCTTTCTATCACTTATGTGTTCTTTATAGCATGCCTGTATGATGCTATGAAGGTTTTCCCTCCCAGGTGAAAATAATTACACTGAGATATGAAACATCTAATAATGCACAGCAAGAGAAGTTCAAGTATTGAGGATGTGATTTCTGCCTAAACTGATTAGATTCTGCTTAGATTCTACAGATAGTTGGAAAATGCTAAGTGACTTGCTGAACTTCAGCAGCATATACTTACATCTGGTTTCTTTTTGTCACCAACTTGACAGTATCATAAGCCATAACAAACTCACCTGTCACACAGTACTAGCTGAGTTGCTAATTAGGGTACAAGAAATACTGAAAGAAAAGCAATACAATGCTAATTGCACAGCCTGCTCTGGCTGTAGCAGTGGAATGTCTGTGTTAAGACAGTGCTTATTATACCATATAACATTTTAATTTAAAAAAAATCTTACTTGAGGCTGTTAAGATATAAATAGTCTTGTCAACAAGCTTTTTGGATAGAAAAAAATTTAATTTCTGAACATCTCTGTTTGACAAAGGCAAAAAGTGCCAAGTGTGGAAAACCAATGGAGGCCTTACTATCTTGTGTATTATCAGTCTCTTGTATCCATATTCATGTTTGGTCTTTAGCTGCAAGCTTCTCTGTGCAGTCCTTTTTTGGTACATATTCGCTGCTCAGTAGAGGATATAGATATTATTATCAACATTGTGCTGAAATCTTTTTAAAAGGATCTACAGTTTCATACAGAATGTGAATTACACTAATATATAAAGACTTCCCAGAGAAACACTGTTTCCTTGCTCATTTTGCCCAAGCCAAACACAGGGACATGCTCCTCATGAAGGATAGGTAGCCATACGTCACAGCTGTCCTTGTTGTCTATATTCTCCAACCCCTTTTGCATTTCTGTTCATTTTTCTCCACTATATTTCACTTGATTTCTAATCTCACTCATTATTCAAGATTGTAGAGCACAAGGGAGCCCTTAACAGCAATGTTTCACTGTAGGGGAGCTCAGAGACCTTGGAAAGCAAGTGCCTAGGGGCAAAGAGGTTCATGTGGATAAGAAAAGGGGCCAGAGGTAAGACTGCCACCACAGGCCCCAAAACTGTACCCCTCACAGAACAGGTATCTCAGATATTGAAATACTGCACAGTCTATCTGGTAGATCTCCCATCAGTCTCATATTCACTGCAGGCACCAACTGCAATCCTCGTGGAAGTGATCACAAAGATGCTACAACTACTTAGTTTGTCTTCAGTTGTTGTCTGCGCAGGGTGAGACTGAAAAAATTTCATCTTATTAACAGAATTCAAATTGAGGAAATTGTTCATCTTTCAACATAGCCCAAAAACCAATTAAAATAAAATAACAGCTAAGACTTGGTCATTACAGAGAGTTTTTAATCCTGTCTTCAGAAAAAAAATCCTTTTAAATTCTCCTGACAACAATAAATTTAATTTTGATGTCTGCACTACCTTTTTCAATAGCAGCTGATTCTTTTTTCTTTAAAAAGTGATGAAAAGAAATGTCATGCACCCTGTCTTAGTAAGTCCACAGAGATATCTTCCTGCACACACTTCTTCATTAATTTTACCTTAATTATTTTATTGAAGATATAATACTAACAGATTTGAAATGAGAGTGGACAGTGGATATTCCTCAAATTCATAGGATGAATATTAAATTTGCACTGAATGGAAAAAATTTATACATTTTTATCCATTTTGCTCACATTTGCAATATTACTGTATGTGATGTGCAAGCTGGACTGTATATTAGGACATATTATCTATTCGTTATGAAAATAGTTGAAAATTCTTTCAACAGCACTAGAAGTGTAGCATGTCATTGTTTCTGCATAATGAGAATATGTTTTTGGGAGTGCAACTCACCGTTGGTTTTGAAAGTTAAAAATAAGATTCTTCCTATCTTTCTCTAAAAGCATTCATGTTGAACTGTACGGAAAGATTACTGTCCAGAACTGAGCCGCTGTGTGATTTATTCTCTGCAGATATAGCATAATATTTGGCTATTTAATAAAGACAGAGATTCTGGAGATGGAGCATTAACTTTGCTTTAAAAGTGTTTTGGCATTCATTTTTCTTCCTCAAGCTTGTTTTTCCTGGGAAAAAACAGAAACAGAGCTGAACATTCTTAGACTTTTTTACTGAGAATAAGCACTATTATAAAAATAAAAGAATATTAGTAATTCAATCAAGGCCTGATATATAATAAATAAATTGTTTTAATCATTTTAGACAAAAATATATTCCATTTTATATGGTATGTCATGAAAGTTATTGTAGAGTATTATCATGCAAGGATAGTTCATCTCTTATATCAAACAAAATTAGCACCTTTTCTGGCAATGAAGTTCAGAATTAAAATATTTTAATGTATTCACTATGTGGCTTGAAATCATTAATAGAATCTAAATGAATTTAAAAGCTTCTAAATATGAATAATCAGGTTTTTTTCCATTAATTTTTTTTCCATTAGGCTTGGCTTATATTTTTCTTAAAAGACAGTAACAAAAAATGAATCATTCAGCAATGTATCACCCATGTTATATTACAGCCATATTACTGGAAAATACAATTTAAAAGAAGTTGTAACACCTCTAATTAAAATAAATTTTTATTTAAAAGTTCATATAGCATACCTAATACCCTTTCTAAACAGTCTAGACTATTTATTTAAATAGGATTCTGCTCCTGGAAACTGTGAGAAGAGATTTGATATTAAATTCTAGTGAATTATTTTCAATACAACTCCTAAATTTCCACACTTGGTAAAGTGCTCTCTACACATGGATGTCGGTTTTCCCTGGCTCCTCAGAGGTTTTAGGAGCCAGAGAGAATATGAAATACTGAACACTGAACATTGAAGAGCTGCCAAAAGAATTAATGGATTTTTGGAAAAAGTGGGGTGAAAATCCTCATGATCCCAGTTAAATCTAACTCAACTGAAAAGCTGGCAGCAGAATGGAAGATGAATAAATGAGGTGTTTTCTCCAAGTCCCACAGTAAGCCAAAAGAAGAGTCACTAGAACTCCATAACCCTGCACTAAATCTAGGTGCTTAACACATAACAAGATTTGATCTTTATTCCTGAAGATATCTTCCTCCTTTGTGCTGAAACCAACTTGAATAAAAGACTAGGAGATGCATGTTTAAATTACTGAGACTCTCTTTCCCAGGTAAATAAAGCATGTAATTTGGAAAGTCAATATTTACTAAAAGTTTTCACCATGCAGTCACACATAAAATGACTCAGGTCTTTGAATTTCATTTTCTAACTACAATAAAGCATAGCTGTCATCATAAAATTCAAGTCGTTTGCAGAGGAAATACCTTTACACCTTGTTCAGCCATAACCTGAATATTATAAGCTGGTGACTGCTGATGATCTATTATGTTATCCAGGGTACTATAAGTTTTAGTTTATTGCTCTGCCTATGTTAGTATTCAAGTGCAAATCTATCTACTATTTAAACCTCTGATTCATCCTTTGTATTCTACCAGTTTTCAAGAATAAAAACCCCACGATTATTCTAGTTTATTATGTTGCTTATGCAAACATGAAATGAGAAGTCGTGGAAAATTTTTACCATCTATTCAGCAAGGTCTTACACTTTAAGAATTTAGATAACCTGGACAACTATCCAGAATCTGCAGTGCTCATTATTTCTGTTCTTCAGGGGTCTTCATCATTATGGAAAGCTTTTCTAATTTTTTTTCTTTGAAACTTGTATGATTACAAGTCATGTAATGTTTCATTAGCCATAGTAATGTTTCACAGTCATGTTTCACTATATTTTGTATTTCCACAAATACTTCATAAAGTCTTTGAACATGAAACAAGTTATTGCCATAAAACTTTTTAATATTTGTCTCAGCTTTTCTACAGCAACAGAACCTTATAGAAACTTCAACTGTCAGTACTCCTGTCCACACTCTCGGCTCTTTAATCCCAGAAAAGTGTAAGTGCATCTGTTTTCCATTGTCTCTTGCCCTTCAAATTCCTGTTGCTGTCCAAAAAGCTCTACTAGCTCTCCAACTAATCTATTTGCATCTAGACATATAGGCACTTACAGTGACCCCTCACTTCGAACTGCCATACAGCAGGACCATCCAGGATCCCCACAAATGTTGCTACTCCCACATGATCACCAAAAAGACACAAATCCCAACACAGGGGTAGAGCCATGATTCTGAATTCTCTGCTCCTCTCAGAGTCCAGGAAGCCATGACAAAGACCAGATACAGACTTTAGCTAGGTGTCAATATCAACAAACTTTGGCTCTGAAACATGCATATTATTGGACAAATTTGTGAAATAAACCCCCGAAAACTAGAGTTTAGCATGTGTGTTTTAGGAATCTCTAACCCCTGTGTGAATAGATGCTTGTCTTGATTTTAAAGACAGGTATCTGCCAAAAGAGACAGGGGCCTCTTTTTGCAAAGGAGAGTATAATCCTCGCCCCTCCCTTCATTCTACTATGACTTTGAAATTAAAGGGCTCTCAGGTGAAGATATGGGGGTAGGAATAACAGTTCTTTACTGATACATATATATGTAACAGGGCAAACAAAACACAACAATAACTGCGAGATCAACAGCAACAGAGCAGAAAAACCCAGTAAACAGTTCTGGTTGTGGGCACCTTTCCTTTGTGGTGCTGTTACCCCTCTGATGCTGCCTGCCAGCTCTCAGTGATCCCACATGGCTGGAGGGGCGCTGTGGGGAATGGCGTCTGTGTCCCAAAATGGGAAAGGGCAGAGGGGAAAAGCTGCTCACAGGTCCCGGGGCAGGGTCAGTCCTGATGCTCCAAAAGGATGTGCTGAAGTGGGTAGAAGATACAAGAGAGTGTCTGAGCAGGGAATCCTCGGGGATCCCACAGCCAGGGAAGGCAGCTCCCACGTCAGCGTGGCAGAGCGGAGTTTGTAGCGACCGTCCTGCTCCGAGCCAGACGAGCGAGACAGCCCCAGAGAACAGGCCCCTATCCCACCTCTTCTTTTCCAGTGCTCCCCCTCTCCTCCCTGCTGTGAGAGAAACTGTTAATTTAGCTAACTGGGCTTCTGGGTGTAGCCCCAAATACTTAGCATAACAATGAGAAAAATTCCACAGGAAGAAAAGGGAAAAATTCACCCCCCAACAATGCTATAAAAACATTTTTTCTGCAGTGTTGTGTGTTAACCCCAGCTGGTAGCTCAGCTCTACACATGTGCTCTCTCCTCCCATAGTGGGATGGGGGAGAGAATCAGAAAGGCAAATGTGACAAAACTCATGGGTCAAGATAAAGACAGTGCAATAAGTAAAGCAGAAGCTGTGTGTGCATGCAAAGCAAAACAAGGAATTCATTCACCACTTTCCCATGGGCAGGCAGGTGTTCAGCCAAGCCCAGGAAAGCAAGGCTCTATCACATGTAGGTGGTGACTCACAAAACAAATGCCATTGCTCTGAACATTCCCCACCTTCCTCCCTCTTGTCTGTGGGATATCCCTTTAAGACTGAAGTTGCTATAACAGGTGCACTATAATATATAATGACAGAAAAAACGTGTCTTGAACCTGTTTTAGCAAAGCACTTGAATCTGCACTTTGCAGTACTAAAGACACATGTAAGAAACTTTCACGTAAAAAAAGTATGAAGTTAACTCTGGCAAATATTTTTTCAACCTATATATGTTTGATATTTTTCATTATCTATACAATTCAATATCTATACTATATCTATATCAGTGGTGCTATACGGCAACAGAAACAAACCAAGGGTTGTTTTATCAGTAAGTATAATACAAGATATATATCTGATTATATTGTACAGGATGGTCCAGTTTGGATCTAAATAACATACCTTTTTCTAAATTTTTCTTTGAAAATGAGGCAGTTGAAACCATCAAACCATATTTTGCTTTGTACTTTTACTCATTTTCCTGTGGCAAGCCTAAATTGAATTTCAGGACAGTATTCCCCAACCAAGAGTAAATTTTTCATATTTCATTTTAGCAGAGAAAAAAATTTAAAATCCCACAGCCAACCAACCAACCAACCAACCAACCAACCAAAAACTGAGAAAAGATGCTGAGAAAAGATACTTAAAAAATATATGGATTATTTTCTGTATCTTATGTACTCCTTTTAGAGCAACTAATCCCTATTTTCTTAATTTATCTGATAAGTAGGAAGATACTGTTACCTCTTCAATTTTACATGTTTATTCTCTAATTTTATAGCAAAACCATGGCCTTACTATGTTTCAGACTAAGTTAAGACTAGGTTTGCACACAAAATGAGATGCAGTTCAAATTCACCAAATCATTTGTTGAAAGGCCCCAAGATTGCCCTGCATTGTGTTTAACTGTCTTTATGCATATGCATTTTACTCTGATCCTGGCAAATAAAATTTATATGTGAATGTTATCAAATAAAAAACCTGGGATTTTGCTATTCATATTTTTTTTTAAATTTCATTAGGGTCTCATCTATATGATCCTTGTTAATTCTTTGCTTATAAAATTTTTAATTTTACCTTTTTTTTGCTGTTAATACTAACCAAATTTAAATTAGTGAAGGTTTTGAAGGACAGTGATAAGTAAAATATGTGTATATATAAAAAGAAAACAAAAAATATGCAAATTGTAAAGTCCTGTGTATTATATCTGACATTATTTCTATTATGACCCGCACTGTGTCTAATACCTCTGTTCTTGGGTATATCAAGAAATAGGATTCCCGTCTCTGTTTGTGCTCCATCCTCATTTTCCTCTGAAAAGACATAAATAAAGCATCAGTTCAGCAAATCTGGTGTTCTTTTATCCTTTCTATCCCTTTTCAGCTACAATTTCAGTGCAGCAATTTTCATTTTATCTTCAGTCTCCTGTAAATATATTTGCAGAACAATTTACTATTAGCTGAAAAGCACTCTGCAATTCAATGAAAGTGCATTTTTGTGTCCCTGATTATCCTTTTAGTATTTTTCTGATCAGTTTTATGTCTACTTAGCAGATAGTGTGTAGTTTGAAAATGTTACATTAATATTTTCTTCTGAGGTCAAAAGCTCTGCTACTCTGGATTCAGGATTTAAACTCAACTCTTTATCTATAACTCTATAACTCTATAAATCTATAACTCCCTGGGGAAAGAACAGCAGTGTTATGGTTAAAAATAAAAAAATACATATATAATTTTTAAAATTTTTAAGTATCACCTATTTGTATGTGTAAGCATTCATGTAGCCATTATCATCTCATTATTTATCCGATTCCCAACTATTTAAACAGAGCAACATATCTAGCTGAATTTCTCTTCTTGTCTCTTTTCTGAAAGAGACACAGCTGAATGAACATGACAGGAAGTTACAAAGGGAAAATAAGCAAAAGAAATAAATGTTGGTTTTATTATAGTACATGTGAAAATTTATCTTTTCTGCTGCACCAGTGGGCATCAATTCTTGTCCAAAATGAAAACTCAGTTCTCAGAAGATCATGAGCCTCCCAAGACTGGCTGACCTCTCCAGCTGTGCCAACAAATAAAGCTGAACGGAAAGAGAAGCGATCTCTGAAGTTGTGAGGGACTGGCCCATGAAGAACTCAATCTTTGAACTGCATTTTACAGATATACACTTTTCCTTCTTTGTTAGATTCTTTCCATTTTTGGAAGCAGTGCTGTTTTTTGATCCGGAAATTCAAGAATAGCTCTGAAGAATCATCCCATGTAGTCCAGGAATTCACATTTCAAGGAAAAAAAAATTACTCAAAACCTCCCCAAGGCAAAACTCAAACCCAACATCAAAAATCAATTCCAAAACATAACAAACACCAAACATGCCAAAGATATCGTGGTGTCAACTTTTTAATTGATCCAATGTACAGTTAAAGATATCTTAGGAAAGACTTCTTGTGCTATAAACTTTAACTGTGTAGTTTTGAGAAGTTCAAAATTACTGCATAAATACCTGCAATACAAAAAATAATCTCTGTTTATCATGCTAAACTTTCCTCATATACCACAGTCACAACAATTTTAACAGTTTTTGCCTAAAGATTTGGGATATTTAAGTTTCATTCTCTGTGTGTAAATTGGATTGGTCAAATGCAGGATGAACTAATTCACTAATATTATACAAAAGAAATATCCTACTGTTATATGCTAGCTCATATTAGTTGTTATTTATGAATAGTTATTTATTCATGAAAATATTCATAAATCCTTAAAGGATTACAAAGTTAAGCATAAACAAGGGCATGTCAAAAATATGCTCTGGCTATTTTTTGTTTACCTTCACTATTTGCCATTTATTATTCTCTATTTTTTAAAGAGTTTCAGTCATCTAACTAAAACAATATACAATTTGATTTATGAGGCATATCACACTCACTGAATAGTCAATATAAATAGTTTGTAAAGAATACATAGCTGGAAATTTTTTGAGAAGTCATTCATTTTGCCTGTCTGAATAATGAATATATCAGTCAGAAAGAGAAGGTATTTTTGCATAATCTTTATAAACAGGAACAAAAAAAGCAGACCTAAATACAGCCAAGAAATGGTTTATAATTTAGAATAATTTAACCAGGAGCACTAATGATACTTGAAGGATTGCAGCATATGGTAATTCAGTGGTGTTCCCCTCAGTATTACATTTGTCTGTTCAAACACTGTCAGAACTCTTAAGCATGTATATATGCACAAATATGTGTGGATATATAAATTCAGAATATATTCATGGAATATATATACCTTCAGCTTTTATTAGCTATTTTCATTTCATTTGTAATTTTTCTTTTTGCCTTTTTACATCTTCAGAGAATTTCTACCTAAAAGCCTACAAAGCACTGGTTACAAACTGTTATCCATGAAGAATTCCAATAATAAAGTTCTTGAATTTATGTGAGCATATTTTTACACCTCTGTATTATAGACAGTGTAAGTCAGCAGTAAGGGCAGACAGAATGCCATAAATTATTGATGATGGTGATGATGATGAGCAGGAGCTGAGGCTCTTGGAAGCTAAGCTACCTTCAGAGTTTCTGTTTGTCTTCTGATGGGAGTTAGAATAAAAAACATTAATTATCTACACATAGCAGAGCATGGCTCATATTATTTCATCCTTATGCCTCCCACACAGCCAGTTTCAAGAGCTGTTGCATACAGTAAGGTATATGTTCCTTTATCTGGCCCCACGATTAATTTTTCTTCCACTGTTCTTGCTTATTATTCTTTATTTCTATGAATACTTCTAAAATAACCTCTTCCTATGAAAACTGTTGAAGAAACAAACAAATAAACAAACTACTGCAACCTATGCAAAAAGCCAAACTTGTCTATTCAATGGCAATCTAAATTTCTGATTTCTTCAATTACTTTGAATTATTATCACTTTTCCAATTATTCTGGGAATGCATATATTTCTAGAAATACAATTTTAAAATATTAATTATTTTTAAAGTCCTTCAGGAATCCTTTCTATTTTTTTCTTCTATTACTAACTTCTACTTAGATTTGCTTATTATTTCAACCTAAATAGTGATATATCAGCAGCTCACCACTCTACTGCATCGAATTTGCCATTTCCTGTTTTATTTACCTCATCCCTTCAGTAAATTCTGAAATGTGGTATTTCAAACCCCTGATGAATTTCCAATTCAGTGTCCCTGTCATTCTAATATTAATCTCATATGTGCTTATCTTTGAAAACATGAAAAAAAGATGAAAGAGAAAAAGACATTAGAATTCTTTTTAATATATTATGCTATGCCATACCAGCATAAGGCTTACAGTTTTACTGCTGTCCTTAGTGATGAAACAGAATCATGTCTTCGACTCTCCTTGCTTCCACAGTTATCTGCCTTAGAGAATTTGTTCAATTTTATTTTTAAAAGTGTTAAGCTTTCACTGATGATTTTTCAATTTCTAACCTGTTTCTGTCAGCTGCAACCACAAATCAGCTCTCAAAGGGTTTCTAGTTAAGACCTGCCAAATGTTGGTCTCTTACTGGTTTGCTGTTATGTGACCTCAATTCAGCAAAACACTTGTAGTAATTACCAGTGTCCTGCATAGACATAGACATATGGACTGACTGAGACTACATTCATGTCTGAAATCAGAGCCCAACACCAATCCAGCACAAAATTAGGTGTATTCGAAGAAATCTTCTGGAAAGAGCACTCCTTTTTCAAAGGCAAATTAAAATCTCAAGAATTCCACTCTCCTTTTTATTTTCTTGAGAAAATTTTCACAGCAAAGGTACAAACTTTGCTGTGTAAAACTTGGTGGTAGGATTAGGGTTTGCAACTGCTTATGCTTTTATAGATATTCTGTTCTTGACATACACAGGGCATTTTTTTAATTGAATCATTACAGAAAATTATACATTTGGCTTTTTCTGCATCAATGGAATGCAAACTCTTCAGAAATTCACAAAGCCTTATAACTTTGGGCAATTTATGGAAAGTAAAAGTGGCTGGTGTGCAGAAATTGCTTTCCACTCGTGTTGGTTTTGTTTAAAGAATATGTGATAAGACTTCACTGCTTGTTGCTTTTAGTATTCATGTTGTGGTGGTACTGTGAAAGTCTTATCAGAAAAAAGGCCCTCCTATACCAAGAGTATATTCTAGAGTCATGCTTCACTTATGTCCCTTAAAGAGCCAAAAAAAGAAAACACAGATATCCACCTCCTTGAGTCTGTAGATTGGAAAGCACTGACCTCTGCAGGCAGTTTGCACCTCCAAAGGAGGTGCCTCTGGTGCTACCAGTAAGTTTGCAGGTGAGAGAAGATTCCTGATGCTATATGATTATGATGCTGTTACTTCAGTCACAGAGATTCTCTACCGAGCCATTTAAAACAAATGATAAATGAACAATTCAAAAAGACACTAGTTTTCAGCCTGGAATTAGGGTTGCTGACATCAATAGAATGCTCATATCACTCAACATGTGAGTTTTACCATGTCTTCCACATTTTACATACAAAATTTTGTGATTAATTAGATTTCATTTGTTTGTGGCATTAGCATAGGATCAGGAAAGATCTTGAAGAAAAAATACACTTTGAATTTGCTCATCAAAGGAATTTGTCTCAATGTGGATACTCAATTTTGCAATAAAAAATCACAGAATCACGGAATGGTTGAGGTTGGAAGGGGTTCTAGAGGTCAGCTTTTCTAACCCTCCCACTTGAGCAGGGCCATCTACAGCCAGTTCCACAGGACCATGACCTGGCTTTTGAACATCTTCCAAGGAGGAAGACTGCACAGCCTCTCTGGGCAGCCTCTAACAGTGCTAGACCACCCTCACAGTAACAAAGTGTTGCCTGATGTTCTGATGTCACCTGTGCTTCAACTTGTGCCCATTACTGGGGCTCATGTTAGGAGGCACCACTGGAAACAGGCTGGCTCCATCCCCTCAGCTATTAATAAACATTAATTAGATGCCCCTGAGCCTTCTCTTCTCCAGGCTGAACAGTCCCAGCTCTCCCACCCTTCCCTCACAGGATAGATACTCACATCCTTTCATCATCTTTGCAGCCCTTCAATGGACTCTTTCCATAAAGTTTCTCTGTTGTGCTGGGGAGCCTGTAACTGGAGACAGCACGCCAGGGCAGGCCTCGCCAGTGCTGAATAAAGGAGAAGAATCACTTCTTGTGATTTGGTCACAATGTGTTGTCTAAGGCAGCCCAGATACCCTAAGCCTTCCTTGTGGCAAGGGTGCACTGCTGGCTTTACCAGGACTCATGACTCTGGAACTTAGATATCCTTTTTTTTCCCCCATACTGAAAAATATGTCTTTGTTTTTAAATAATTTTTAGGCTGGTGTAACATATTCCAGTATAGCAGCTTTAAATTACACTGGACTTCTTAAGCAGTTAAAAATTATATGGTATGACTTCTGAATAAAAACATGCTAAGGAGAGAAAGGGAGAAAGCAACTACTTTAAAGAAAGTCAGAAAGACCTGTAACATCCTGTGACCTAATTTGTGACATGGTCTAATCTTATAAATTGACTGAATAAAAAGAAATTTAGCATATAATGCTCTCATCATGTTCAGCCTTCAGGCTGCCTTTAGTATATATTTTTTCATTAGATTAGGGACTTCTACTCAGAAGCAGCACTAGAGGAAATTAATTTTCATTATAGATTTTGTGGCAAAGCTATGCAAACTTTTCTATGCCAGTTTTCAATTTCTTTTTCCTTTCTCACTTTTCAGCAAGCCAAAGTCCACTATTAAAATAAACAAACATGTATTTCCTCTCAATGCAGTGAATATTGACCAGTTATGTTCACAATAGCCACATATAATTCTCCTGTTGGGGAAGAAAAAGGTGCTCACCATCTGAAAACATGGTTTTGGTTTTTTGACCTTCAGCATAAGATTGTGTCTTGCCAGTTTATTAACTTTACCTATGCTGACAAATTTAAGGGTGTTTCTATGGGATAGAACATCAAACCAGGGCAAGATGTCAGATCAAACAAAGCAACTGAAGACTAAGACAAACAGCACCAATAGAATATGTACTTCCCTTTGATGCTAATAATAATACTCACGCATATAGCAACACTAGATATGAGAGTGATAAGTTTTGCATGTCAGGTTCTGAATTAAGGCACATGCACAACTAATGGCTTTCTTATTTTCAAAGTACAGATGGCTCCACCTATTCTGCCAATCATGGGCAGTAATTGGTTGCTACACAATTCTATACATGTTGAAGCAATACCCTAAAATCAATCCTATCCAGCCACAAAGATTTGTGTTTTTCTGAAATGATCATGAATTGATCAGTTACAACTTATGCTTTTACTTTTAGGACCTCTCATGTTACATGTTCTTGTACTTCCATGTCCACCCTGTACTTAGATTTTCCCTTTTGTAGTCTCTAGTTTTCCTTACACAGCCTTGAAGAGGTGAATTGCTGCAGACATAACTAATCTTTCATGAGCCTATTGTTGCTCAAGGGTCAATGAATAGTTCACCTCACAGACACAGTGGACTCTTAGGAGATACAGATACAATACTTGGGTAAGCATCATGAGCTATGGGAATACAACTGGTGTTTTAGTAAAATTGCTTCCCAGTGGAAGCAAGCTGCCATGGTTTGAAGTCAAGGTTCAGATCAAAATGAGAAGCTGCATGCCAGTGGCTGAGCATAACTAACCTGAGAAACAGGTTACCAGAAGATTCATTACTAGCACATCTCCATGCTGGCTTTGAATACAGACAAAGCTAGTGCAGGCACATCTACTATAGAAACAATGTCATCATACCCTGGAATTTTTTTCTTTAGCAACCTGGAGTCAGAAACAGTTCTCTGAATATCTTCCACACTTTGCAGGTTCTTTAGATGTACTAATAACATTAGGAGGTATCTTTTAGTTGTCTCATAATAAGTGCACTTGAATTGTTCAATATTGCTCCACCAATTGTTTTCATGAAAGCATTGTACAAGCTGAATTTTTGACCTAATTTTTTAGTTGAATTTCTTTTACATATATGAAAAT
>VZTT01057698.1:1114-35101 GCA_013400855.1 Buphagus erythrorhynchus | reverse complement strand
CTGAGATCTCTAAATGAACTACTCTTCCATAGCTACAATCTCAAACACCTGCAAAACAACGTTTGTAGCTAGTGACCTAATTAGTCTTTTATCTCACACCCTCTGCCCTCAAATAAATAATCTTAAAATTCTAATTTAAGTCCTGCCTACATGTCTGAGAACATGTGCTCTGAAACAGACAACAATATANCTGCCCTCAAATAAATAATCTTAAAATTCTAATTTAAGTCCTGCCTACATGTCTGAGAAAATGTGCTCTGAAACAGCCAACAATATACAACTGTCTGAAAATGAAACAACTCTGAGTTAGCATCCAAGTTCTACACCTGGTCATATATTCCAGCTGAAATTTTACATCAAAGAGAAGGGGACATAATGGTAACTTAGGGTTATTGGTGGAGGTAGCATTCCCTGGGAGAGAACAGTAAATACATCTCTGAACCTTTCTGTTATATAGAGTATTAGTAAGGCTGAAAAACAGAAATTTCTTTTGCTTATTTGACAGAGAAGCAAAATCAAGTTGGATTCTAGGGTTGAAACTATGACAGTTTAAAGACAGGGGCTTCCAGCTCCTGTTCTATGTGGTACTTATTATAATGAACACAATAACTGAATGTAAAGATACTGGGCAGATCTTGGAATTTTCAATGAGAGAATCTTCCCTTCCTTGAAACTGCAGATCTCAGCAAAATAAAGTTGGGTACTAGTAAGACACTAATAGGCAAATCTGCAATGCATGTAGGAGCTGGAAATCACAATTCAGTACCACTTTGAGAAAAGAAATGATAGAAATAGTTGACTGTTCACAATGTCACAAGTGAAAGGATTCTTCCATTTCAACTTGGAGCTTACCACCTTTAAACTTTATTTGTTTATAATGGGAAGCTACCCCAGGGAATAGTTACTCTTAGAAAAACTTGACAGGCTCTTGAGTTTGATTCACATTCCTAGTAAGTTTTTGCTGGTGATTAAGGACTGCTTTTTTTTTGTTTTGTTTTGGTTTTTTGGGTTTTTTTGTTTGTTTTGTTTTGTTTTTTGTTTGTTTGTTTTGTTTTGTTTTGTTTTTCAGCAAATCTGCAGAAGGAAACTGGAAGAAAATATTTTTAATATAGCTGGTATTTCAAATTGACCAGATCTCTTAAAAACTCATGGTTGTTTGGAACTTCCGGAATACTGGACTTGCCCTGTACTTGCCATGTACCTTCTAATTATTAATTGAGGTCCTGTATTACTGGAAGTGAAGGACTGCATGAAAACCATTATAAGAATAAAAAAAAGCATAACTTCATCAGTAGCAGGGGTATTCTTCCCTGACTTGCCTAGGAAGAAAGCTTCCAACAATATCTGAAGTTCTTCTGTGCTTTAGGGAAAAAAAAATAATTGGTAAACTCTTCCTTTAATAGCAAACTATTTTATGCTTAACCATAAAAATGTTACAATCCAAGTGCACTGGCACAAACAATTATTTCTAGTGCCTACAAACAGGACAGCTGTTACAGAAAGTGGACTCTCTCAGCTACTTTCTCTTTATTTAATCTTTATAATGAGTTATTATTTGTGACAATCAATTATTGTAAGAACTGCTGAATACCATGTTTGATTACACTATTTACACACTAGCTTAGGTCTTCAAATATTGCACTCCCTTAAGTCTGTGAGTAGCACTGACATTTAGAGGATATGACAGCAAGAATACTGGAAACAGGGCTAGTATTTAATCACTGTTTAAATTTGTGCAGCAGCACATCTGAGAAAATTGGAGGGGAGACATTTGTAAATGCTTCTGAGATTTGGTTACACTGCAACCTCAGAAAAACGTGGGGGTTTTTTTGTTTGTTTTCTTTATTACATTTACAATGGGTGCAAAAAGGGTAACAAAATACTTATAAAGAGATAAAAAATGGGTAACTTCATAGTCAGTTTTAATTAATGTGCTTGTAGGATTTAAGTAAGCATAACAAGTGGTCAAAGACATGAATGAAAAAAAACTTAAGTATGAGTAACCTAGTATTTCTTTAACCAGTTTTCTCTTTCCTGTCAGTAAGAATGGGCTTTGCCAGCTGCAGTTCTCACTGACGGCCTTCTGGTGATGCACTTCCCAATAGCAATTTCCAAAAATGTTTTAGGCAATTCTGCAAAATGGCATATTTTTGATATGAAGAAATGCAATATAACTGTAGTTGATGAATGAAAAGCTAGTTCATTGGTTTTCACAGAAACTAATAAAAATGCACATTTCAAATATGATGTCTTCGTGGGATGCTAACTCTATAACATCACCCTTTGCTGAAGCAAGGTTTGTTTCCAGATAAGATACTTTTCAGTATTTTACTTTTCATAAAATAAAGAAACTTAAAAAAACCTTATACTTTCACTGATGACTGGACTTGGAAGCTAATAGGTGCTTATTTTCCACTAAAAACTAAGGATGCACTTCTTGCTGTCAAAGCAATTTTCTTAAAATAATGAATGCAATTCCTAGGAAAAATATGAAAATAAGAGATAACCTGTTGAATTCCCTCTCATGTTAGAAGCTGAGGATAACAGTATTCAGAGTATTCAGAGTTTCCTACATTTAACAATGCAAAATAATTCAGGATTCCCTCAGGGTCCCTCTGGTTGTAACAGTGCCAGTGTAACAACCTAATCTGAAATCTATGCTTGCAAAAGAGACCTAAGCTTAAGTTCTTTATAAGTTCTCTATGATAAGCACAGTACATGAGCCAAATGACCAGGATCTGTCTAACCTGGTAATGTTAACCTGACAAGATTAAGTCATCAAAAGGCCATGGAGAGAAGATATTGCAGCTTTGCTTCTTTAGAGTCATAATTTCACGGCATGGCAGGTTTGGTTGTGAATGCTCCTGTGAGAAGCCCACAGTATCTATAGGTATGGATTCCACTTCCTACATTGAATAGTTTCAACAATTACAAGTCAGACGTGATGAACAAATTCTGCCACAAACTGTTAAATTAATGATACAAAAAGTTTAAATAATTGAAAAGACATGTACCTGTGTTGAAACTTATTCTATACCTATAAAGCTATTCTGGTATTCTCCCAAAGTATCACCAGTTTTGAACTGAACTGGTGCCTACTTCCGTAATAGTAACAAATTTTCCTTATGCTGTAGAAATCCCCTGTTTTAAAAATACTTTAAATTTAAACAGAAGTGTGATATATATGTATGGAGGTTAACTACTTCAGAATAAAATGTTAGTACTGTTTTTATCTTCTGTGAGACTCAGGATGGTGACTTTATGACAGGATGGTTAATTTATGACAAAATAGTATTTTATTTTATCTGAATAAAGCAGTATTTCTTGCTGTCAAGAGGGCATATGGCAAAGAAACTGTCCATCTCCCTAACAAAAGAATATTTAACTCTCTAGAAAACTGTGAATGCTGACACTGTTATCCTTAATTGCAGACTTCAGGGATGCATATGTAAGGAAATGCAGTTGGATGAATCTTGGATTTTCCCAAATGATTGTGAAACATTTCTTAAATCCTAGTACACTTGCACTTGCATTAGCATACTAGCAAATTAAGGCACAGACTCTGTGTACTACTTAGAAGCATACAAACTAACAGGAACGTTTCCTATTGCTCTTGAAAAATATCTCTGGGCTACTTGAAGTACAGAACTAAGTAAATATATCCAGTACACTTACAATGAAGTTTTAATTTTTACCACCAAGTTTTCCAAGCACTACACTTTCATGGGTATGTGTATATATATTCGCTTCCTTATCTCCAAGAAAAAAATCACTTAACAAAATGCAAGAAGCACCTTCCTTACAGCTGGATATTGACAATACCACTTCAAATGCAGGTGACGTGCTCCCACACAACCATTCACTGTTGCAGTCGGACACTAATTCCTATGTCACAGACAAATTCTTCTAGACTACACATATTTGGGTCACACATAGCCCTAAACCACCACTCACCACTACTGTAAATATACTTTAGAGAGCAAAAGATGTTGTGGACAATAGAAAAGCCACCCTAACAGAAATAAAAATGTAATGTAGCCACTGACTTCACTACATCTCAATCCCACTGTAACACTAAAATATAAGGCTAATTAACATTCCAGAAGCTGTGTTACTTACAATCCCTGTTTCTTACTTGCATTAGCAGCAACTGGTATCCCTTGATCTGAACATTTTAGTAAATTCCTAAATGCTGGAACTCAGACAGGGATATGGTAACTTGTTCCTATTTCTGTGCAGAGCCCTAGAAAACAATTCCAGCTGCAAAGAGGACTCAGAGTCAAAGTAACAAATGGTGCACTTCCTCCCCTATCTAGTAAGTTTTTTTCTTTCTGGCTTTTTTCTTTTTCTTAATATATATTTATATGTATATATATACAAACACAAGGTTTATATTCTTGGTGCATTTAAACCTTGTTTATCCCCAGTCTTTTGATACTTGATTGCAATAATGTAGAAAAAATAGAAGGTTAGTATTTCTACTCTGCTGTTCCCTGTCAGAGGCTTTAAACATACTTCTTTCCTTTTGGTTGTTTGAACAACTTCCTCATGCCATACAGAAGTAGTATTTTCCTTTGGACACTGTGCATGAAATGTTCTTCTGTTCAGAATAAACTTTTGCATGCTTCAGCTGCATTCTGAGAATTTTTACGAATTTAAGGAAAAACATCAGGGTCAAAAGCAAACCTAGTAACATATTCTTTAACTCCTCTACTATCAATAATTGTTATCTGCTGCTACCATTAATAAACCTCTTTTTCTTGGCCTACTACTTTCACATATTTTTGGAAGGCAGATAGTTTGCAGTATTTCTTAGCATATGCAGTCAAGACTATATATTGGTCTTTTTTTTCTAAAATAAACATAGGTCACCATAAAAGAAACATATTACTGAATTCTGATGGCATTGAAGGACAAAAAAGGCATGATTTAAGTAGATCACATAAAAAGTCAGAAGTATTTCTATTGTATGGTAATAAATGCACAAGTAATTCAACTACCAAAAAAATTCTGGATTTTTCCATACAGTAAGCATGTTTGCATCCAGAATCTAACTGAGCTTCATGCTTAAAACAAAGTATCACCTACATATATCAGATGCAGAAAGGATTTTTTAAAAAAAAGCTTCTAGTAGAAATACTTGTCGAAATTGTCCTCAGTTTTAAGGCCAACATGTATGAAAATCCCCACATTAATATGCTGACATACAGGACAGGGATAGCAGAGTGAGAGCACAGCTTAAAGTAGAAAACCTCTGAAAAATGTCACTAGCAGTTATTTGCTGTAAAACAGATAGAAGCCACAGTCCCTTAAATTTATAATATGTGCTTTCCTATGTACATGTAACCTAAATTACAGTACTACTGTGACTGGATATATAGCACTTTGCAGTATGTATCTTTAATGCAGGTGTAGACATCATTGAAGATGGAACACCAGTTAATTTCAAAGTAATCCTAGAAGAATATTGCAAATAATGCTGTATAAATGCATAGTGTTTGAGGGAAACAATTACTTCACTGGAAAATAAAGTCCCAGACATTGAGTTTGGCACTTCTTCATCACTATGTCACTTTCTTTTTGATTGAAGCCAACTCTTTCTGAATCTCACTGAATTTTGGCCGGTTTTCAGGCTTGTAGTCCCAGCATCTCTGCATTACTTTATATATTTCTTCTGGACATTTCTGTGGTGCAGACATTCGGTAGCCTGGTACACAGAAAAAGTGGGGAAAAACTATTAGTACTGAAAACTGATGCATATTGACAAATCTAAAAAGGTAAGAGAAAAGTAAAAGATAATTTAATTTGAAAAGACCTTCAAAGCAATATGAGGAATATCTTCAATGCATAACCTATACATGAGAGATAATTATGAAACTAATTAAAGCTCGGGTACCAGTGACATTTAAGTTGGGCATGCTAAACTGTCAGTTTGCTGCTCATCCTTAATAGCAGCAACTCGCACAGATTTCTTTCCTGTATCTTAGGAAGTAGCTACCGTCTGGTTTTCAGTTGTATTTCCTTACTTCCCCGCAGTGAGGAAATTGATAATAAAAATTAAGATGGGAGTAAATTTCTTTGCTCTTTTTGAAGATGTATCAACTTTTATTCTCACATTTCTTCCCTTTTTTGGCTCCTTAAGGAAGTTTCTCCCTGTCTGCACTTTAGTAATTAATTTTCCCTCCCTCTGTTTTCTTAACTTTTTGTATCTTTCCATCTTATCTCAACTCTCTTTCTCTTCTAGTTTGCTTAGATAGGCAGTGGCTTCCACACCTCTCTGCTGCCATCAACCAAAGGATTTCTCTGACTTGGCAATGAGCAGGAGAATAGACAATCAATCATTTAAGTAAATTAGCAGCTAATCATTCAAAAGTCACAGGTAAGTGGCTATTCAGGCATATCCTCAATACCCTGGACCACAGAGGTGTACTCACAGCAGTGAAGACAATTTCCCAATGAGTAGGAAGTTGGGAAAAATGTCAGGAGGATTGTATGTATGGACGAGGAGCTCCTGGACAAAATCAAATACAGAATCAGGAGGAATACCAAAACACTGAGCCTCCAGGGATGTAGTTAAGAAAGACAAAGCCCAGAAGGGATTGAATCTGGCCAGGGGTGTCAAAGACAACAAGCAGGGCTTCTCTAACTATGCAGGGGACAAAAGGAAGGCTTGAAAAAATGCGTGCCCACTACTGAATGAGGTACTGTGCAACTCAGCAACACACGCCAGGGACAAGGCTGAGGTACCCAACACTTTCTTCATCTCCACCTCTACTAGCAAGACCAGCCTTCAGGAATCCCAAGCTCCAGAGATTAGTGGGAAAGGCTGAACAAGGAAGATGTACCCTTGGTGGAAGAGGACCTGGTCCTTAATCACATTGGACTTAGTTAAGTCCAGGGGTGCTGATGCACCCATGAGTGCTGAAAGAATGGCCTGATGTCACTGCCACACCATTCCCAATAACCTTTCATACATCACTTTGACTACCAGTAGGAGTACCTGAAGACAGGAGTAAAGCAAATGTCACTCCTATCTTTGAGTCAGCATCACCTTGATCCCAGAAGCTGATGGAGCACCTAAAGCTGTAAACAATTTTCAGGCACCTGAAGTAGAAGAAAGTCATCAGGTGTAAGCATGCAGAAAGTAAGCATGGATTCAGTAAGAGCAAGTCATGCTTGACCAGTGTGAGAAACTTCTTCAATGAGATGAATGGCCTGGTACATGAGGGGATTTCACTATAAAATTCTCACAAAGACACCTTTGAATTTATGGACTAGATGACCAGACAGGGAAGTGGATTGAAAACTGAGGCAGAACAGTGAGCCCTGAAGAGAGGTGATGAGTGGTACAAAGTCTGAGTGGAGCTCTAGGATCAGTACTGGGTCCAATCCTGTGTCATAGCTTCATGAACGCTGTGGATGAGGGCCAGGCGCACCCTTAGCGATGGTGACACGGCGGTGCCGTGCTCATGCTGGTGGCATCGGGCTGTGAGTGGTAGCTGATAACACCCGAGGGTCCTAGTGCCATCCAGAGGGGCCCGGACAGGCAGGAGAAAGGGGCTGACAGGAACCTCAAACGGTTCAGCATGGGAAGAACCAAGTCCTGCAGCTCGGAACAACCCCAGGCACCAGCACGGGCTGGGAATGCCCAGCTGGGAAGCAGCTTGTCAGGAAAGGCCCTGGCGCTCCTGCTGGACACCAAGGGCTGAACATGCACCAGCAGGAGCTCTTCGAGCAAAGAATGCTAATGGCACACTGGGCTGCACTAGAAAGAGTGTTGCAGCAGGTTGAGGGAGATCATCTGCCCCCACTGTTGAGGGGCTGAGGCCACATCTGGAGTGCTGGGTCCAGTTCTGGGCTTCCCAGTACAAGACAGACATGGGAACAATGGAGAGAGTCTCATGAAGATGATGGAGGCAGTGAAGCATCTCTCTTTTCTATGAAGAAATGCTGAGTGAGCTGGAGCAGCTCATCCTGGAGAGGAGAAAGCTCAGGGGATCTCAGCAATGTATATCAACACCTGCAGGGAGGGTGCAAAGAGGACCGGTCCAGGCTCTTTCCATGCCCAGTGACAGGACACAGAGGTGATGAGCACACACTGAAAGATGGGAAATTCCTCCTGAGCATCAGGAAACACTTTGTTCCCTGCGAGGGTGACTGAGAACAGGTGGCCCAGAGAGGTGGTGGTATCTTCATTCACAGAGATATGCAAAAGCCATCTGGATGCGATCCTGCTTGAGCTGGGTGGTTGGACCAGGTGACATTCAGAGGTGCCTGCACATCTCAGCCATTCTTTTACTCTGTGATCCCACAAATTGTTTACCACACGTAGTTCTGAGCAAATGACAGGCAGTGCACAGTGATGTGCATTGGACTCTACAGCTAAATGCAGCTCTGTGACTCCAGACTCACTGCACAGGTCTCTGTAACTCTCTTTCCAAAGAATAGCACAATGACACTGACCTCTTAAACAGGTAAATCTGAGAAATATTTTTGCATTTTATACTGCATGCATCTGCTCTAGGTACTGGATGAATGCATGTAAGTTCAAACAAGAGTGGCTTGGGCTCTAGGATTTGATTTGGCCTTTAAGGAGAAACTTTACTATTACCTACAGTACTTATAAAACTATAACAAACACTGACAATATGTGTAATTGGCAAACCAGAGTTTTTTTTGTTTGTCATTTGTTTTGTTTTAAATAATTTTGAAGTTTTACTAGCTAAGAACCTGTTTATAAATTATACAGTAGTACTATATAGGGAAGGAACAGTTATGAAATGCCACTAAAGATGATGAAAATAAATCAAAGTCCTGAAATCCTACTCACAGTTATTTGCTATTTAATGTAAAAGCATTTCGATTATTTTGTAAAAGAGAAATGCAGTTTGCAATGCTCAGCTAGCTTACCATTCTCCACCATAATTGCTAAATCTTTCTGTGAAATGATTTAATAAAGACGATGGAATGTTCCAGACCTTTTTCTGGCAGTTTAGAATATTTATACTTGCATTAGCATTAATTTTAAATAATTAATTTTGTTCAAGCTTCTGCTTTGCACAGCAATAAATCCCTCCTTTCTATCTCACCTGTTAGTTCTGCAACAATGAAAGTCAGCATGCTGTAAGTCTTCCAACCTTTAAGTTACTGGTCAGTGTATTCCTTATCTTTCAAAAGGCCTATACATACCACACTACTCCTTCCAGAGAGCTAGATTCAGCAATTTAAAAAACCTCATATTGTTTTTGCTGAAGTTGCTACAAAATTTGTGTGTTATTTCTTGGCTATTCTATGCTTTATCCTTACAATTTATCCAGCATTTCCTTCACTCCCTATGAATAATTACCTTTTTCAACTTGCTCTCGTGCTTGTTGGTTGGTCATTCCAGGGTATGGGCATACTCCTAAACTGAAGGTCTCCCACAAAAGGATTCCAAAGCTCCATACATCACTCTCAGATGTGTATCTCCCTAAGAAAGGGAAAGAAAACCTTCAACTTAACATACAGAGAAATTGGTATTTGAGATAATTATGGCTCAAATTTCCTGCAAAGGTAGAAGTGTTAGATTGGCAAGCTTCAGGCAAAATAAAGCTGTAGCTACTAATAAAACATTCTACAGATTTCACAGTCTCCAGTATTTCAAAGAATGAACAAATTACATTAAAGCCAATACTCTGGAATAACATAAGCTAACCTTAAGTTCTACTATTATACACAGACCATACTAGTCTGTCATGCTAGTTAAGAATTTCTTTCCTTCTTAATGTACAAAAATACTTTTCCTTTAATACAAAAGGACAGAAAAATGTCAGGGTTTCCCCCCTCATTTATAATGCTTTCAATTCTAAATATTCTTTAAAAAATTACTTTTCCCAGTTCTCCATTTTAGCATTGCAGTGTTTATTCTGAGATGAGCTACTACCAACACTGTAAGTGTGAAGAAGGCCTGGTTCTCTCCAATTGGTTTAAGAAAAAAAAATCAGGCCTGCTGGCTCCATTGCCTCCAACTATGCTTCAGAGATAGCAAAATAGGTAACTGATAAATAATTGAATTCTAAGGCTGTTTGTGGAATGATAGCTTTCTATTACAGGAAAAAGGAGACATTTTTGAGCAGATATTTCTATTGTCCCTGATGGATTCATCAAAAATTAAGACTCCTAGCCTTTTTCAGCAGAATCAGTGAAAATGTTACCTCAAAAATCCATTTTCAACATTACTTTCAACATTTTTCATGACCGTTCTTCTTTGTTCCATACTATTACTTTGTATTTATGTGTGTTTATTATTTAAAAACAACACTTTTGAATGTATTGTTTGTTTATCTCTAATCATCAAACAAGCCAAATTAAGCCACTTCTGACTAGGAAAAAAAGGAAAATACATGTAAATTATAGTGACAGTTGATGACAGTGACAACTGTTTTGACGTCAGAAAAGTCAGTTTACTCTTAGACTAAATACCACTTCCAGCTGTGCTGTTAGCTTCTGTGCCTCATAGTTGGCAATTACAGATACTCACTATGCTCTTTCATGTAAGATTAGTTTTCTTGTCTGTGGATCAACTACCCACAGCTGGGCATCCAGTAATTTAGCACTTTTCACTGAAAGCATTCAGCAGATACAAGATAGGTGATTATTTGTTTTTTTTTTAAAGAAAGTACAAGTTCTGTACAGTTAGTTATATTTTCTGTTATTACACTATCTGAGGGGAAAAAAAATATCTTTTTAGAAAAAAATCCCCAAGTCCTCTCCATGTTACTATTAACATCACAAATAATTCAAAATATTGTAGGGAGAAAACATATATATTAAATGTATTTTAATTTTGAAAGATCGGGAAGTAAAAATACCCCATAATTATCCTAAATATGTGCTGGTTTTCATGGGATAGAATTAATTGTATTCACACTGGCAGGCACAGGGCTGTGTTTTGGATTTGTGCTGAACACAGGGCTGACAATTCAGAGATGTTTTTGCTATTGCTGAGCAGGGATTGCACAGAGCCAAGGCCTTCCCTGCTTTTCACACCGCCACCCTGGGGAAAGGGCTGAGGGTACCTGGGAGGTTGGGAGGGGACAAAGACAGGACAGGTGACCAAAAACTGACCAAAGGGATGTTCCAGACATTGTGACATCACAGACAGTGTATAAAGTGAGGGGAAGAAGGAGGAAAGGGAGGACACTTGGACTGATGGGGTTTGACCTTCCAAAAATTGTGTAGAAAGGCTCTGAACAGCATCCACAGAACCAAAGGTTCCATTTCTCAAAAACTCCAGTGGCATCTGAATTTTGCTTTTGACTTCTGACACAATGCCCTAACCACTCCTTTTGCCCTAATCTGGTTTCTAGCCTTCACAACTTGTGTTTTTTCCTAATTTAACATACTTTAGTGATGGCTCTTAATATGTCACACACAGTGATTTTAGCAGGGACTAAAAAGGAACTTTTTTTGTAACTTCTTAAGCACATTAGCATTCATGTAATGGCTAAATGACCCTATTCCTCATTTTCCTCCAACCTTCGAATCTTGATATTCAGGACTGACCTGCCCAGTGGTTACCAACTAGTTTTGAAATACTACAGATTTAGTTTTATTTCATTTTGATATCTTAAAAACCTCCAATCTTACCTACACAAATCAATACAATTCTTACAACCTTATTATTAGAATGGGAAACAATAAAACATAATCCAGTAAGTTTTACTCATATCTTTCAAGGGAGTGAAAAAAATTATCTTTCAAAAACACACAGAAATCTTTCATGATATTTTGAAAGTAGAATATTGACTGCTTAAACATATATATGTTTGAGAGAGCTTATTTCCCAAACATTACAGAAAATTACTTATAGCTGCTGGAATGTGTTTGTGCTTAACGAAACACAAAATAAGTGGATGTTTATCAACAATCCCCTATTCTCCTGTATTGTGCAGAAAAAAACAGACTTAGCACAAAGTGAAGGTGTTGCCACAAGAGCCTGTTTCCTGCTAAATGTAGTCAACAGGACCACATATAAGGATATATATATAAGGATATATATAAGGATAGGTTTTCATAATACATCAAAAACACTGTATGCATTTCCAAAATAACATAAATAAAAACCCAAAACACCTTTTTTAGTGGCTCAAACACCCAAGGGAGCAAAGCATTCACCAGTGAATACTGGCAACGCTAACACCTCTTAGAGTAATTGGTAATACAGATCAATTACTGCCACTGAATCTACTGTCAGCCTTTTAAAGGGAAGATCTGCTTTACTATGGTATGTCATTAACTGCTGCAAAAATGCTAATGAGAGGAAGCATTCTGCTAGCAATCATAATTCACAAACTTATTATTTCCAATGCATGACTTCAATAAAAAGAATTTAAGAGATGGCGGAAATATTTATAGCCACTTCAAATGAAGACTTTAAAAATATTTCATTCTGTGTACTCAACTAAAGAACTGGTTTAGAGAAGTACATTCAAAATAAACCACCATTTATTAAATCTGCTACTTCTTCACAGCCTACTTTACCTAGGAGAACTTATTTTTCTAGTCTCATATAAGCAAAAAAAGCTAAGAGCAGCAGCTTCCGTTTCTGTTCTGGAACTACTACCAATATAGTGTGGACCACTTCTCTCAGTGATAAATAAGAGATTTTTATCCCCAATATAACAACCTAGTGATACACAAAAATGCAGGTAAAGAAAAACTGCAGTTAAAAAAAACCCCAAAACAAAACAATGACTATATTTTTCACCAATGCAAGGAGTTAACCAACACATTGTTTTAGTACATTAACATTATCTACTGTTTTCAATGAGGGGCCATAAATACGCAGAACTTGCCACTCATTTTGCTAATGATCATAATTTAGATGACTGCTGCTTTTTACATAAATCACACTGAAATATTAAAATTATTTTAAACATCATTAATTTGTACAGGGGGGAAAAATTTATGTATATACACTAAAATATTGCGGCTCTGGTGCTCTTTACTGTACTTTAGAGTTCTGGTTTTTTTGCAAGAAAATGCAGTTATGTTCTTACCATAGTTCAGAGCTTCTGGAGCAGTCCACTTGATCGGAATCTGCTTTAGGCCTGATGATGAGTACACGCCATCGTCCTCTTGTCGGGACATGCCAAAATCACTTATTTTCAAAATGTTGCTTTCACCTACCAAGCAGTTCCTTGCAGCCAGGTCTCTAAATAAGAAAAAAGAAATAAACACCCACATTTTTACAGGTTTGAAAGTATTTGGAAGTCATTTAAACTGACTGAGCCCCTCAGCCAAGACAGTCATGCCTCTCAGAGGCTTATTTACAAAAGGGTAAAAAACACTTCAGTTTTGCAGTTGTGGGGAAACAGAAGCAAGAGAAGGGAAAAAAATGTCAAAATAATCCTATGAAGAAGTGCGGGGAGGAGATGCTGGAGATGCTCCAAGTGCCTGAGCAGAGATTCTCCTGTAGTCCATAGAGAGGAGCCGCAGTGGAGCAGGGGAGGAGGGTGAGGCTGAAGGAGTGGAGCTGCTATGGACAGACCAGAACCTCCATTCCCCACTCACCCCTTGAGGGAGGAGGTGAAGGATTCCAGAATGAAGGAGTGCCTCGAAGAAGGGAAGGGAAAAAGGTATTTCAGTTTTGTCTTCTACTTCTCACCATCTGACTCTATTTTAATTTGCAATACATTAAATTCATGTTACCCAAGTTCACTCTGTTTTGCTGATGGTAATTGGTAGGTGATTTCCTTGTCTTGACCTCCAAGTTTTTCTGTCTTATTTTATTTCTCTGTCTTGTTGAGTATGGGGAGTGAGAAAGCTTCTGTGTGGGTGTCTGGCGGCCAGGCAAAGTTAACTTACCACAACTGCCCTCTGTGGTCACAGAAATAAACCCCAGATGAACAAATGAGATCCTATGTAAAATGAAATAGAATTTGAAGGAGCATCCTGAAATATGTTCAGGATGTGTTTCAGTGAGAAACCTGAGAAACAGCTCCATCCTCCTTCTTCCCATTAGAGTTTCTATCAAAAGTTAAAAGCTACTCAGCACAGAAAAGGAATTTTGGCTCAGTGACGGATTAGAAGCTCAGAAAGTCAACTTCCTCCCTTCATCTCAAATTTGTTTATTTTTTTAGATTAGGATACATGCAGTATTACCTGTTAAAGACCTACTGTGGCTTCTCTAAATGCTAATAATATATTATAAACATACTATATGTATATTAAATTTCAGTGTTTCACAGCATATTAAAATACAGCATAATAAAATAGATATTATTATTATTCCCACTGTAATGTAATAAAATACAGGAAATTTTTAAAGGGAGAGATATGTTAAGAAAGAGGATTAATTCTATACCATTAGGAACATCATGGGCAAAATATTTTTAAACTAAACTTACTGTGTTTTTGTTCAGCTTAAATAGCTAATATGCTAAAAAATGGCTTACATGAATATTCCAGAAAAACTACATTAACTTTGATGTTTTGAATTGGAGCTATAGCATAGTTCTGAAGTGAATCCCCTGAGCATTCAATGCACATTCATTGGTTATTGAAGAATGAATTTGGTGCATGCAAACCACATTGCTCTTGGAAGAAACTAACTTAGAATTCTGCTCATGATGTGTACAAAATTTGTTTCTCCAGCTACAGAATTTTCTTTCTATGGAATTTGTTTTTACAGCTAATGCAGAAAGGTCTGAACCAGTGGCGAACAGCTTCCAATATTACTCACGGTAATGACAAAGGATTGAACTGCATTTAACCCAAACTAAAAGTCTTGAGCCATATTTAAGGATGCTGAAGCTCATCCATCCACTTTACATACATACATATCAATACATCCATATTGATATTGGGCTATGTTATTCAGTATGTAGACAGAGCCTAGGTATGACCCTAAATATTATAACTTAAGAATTTTAACGTATTTGACTCATGCAGCCTTTCTGCCACTAAGAACATTAACAGCTCTAGAGCTTGAGTGATACAAATGAAGTTATTCTTGTGGTTTGAGAAGATGGACCACTAAAAAATCTGAACTCACAGGCACCAGCTGAAGATGCACACAAAGGCATAAAATACCTCAGTGTGAACTGTTACATAGTTTGATGTTAGCATGTGGTATTGTTATATATGACTACATTGGTTAAAGCAAGTGAGCTGCAAAACAAAACCAAATTGTTATTGTTTATACTCAAGTGTGTAAAAAGTATTGCCATGGAACTTCAAGAATTTATGACTTAGGTTCCAATCATACTTCAGTAATTAGTTCTTTTATCGTGTTACTCAATATAGTTTAGATGTTGCAACTGATGCACATAAGGAGTGGAAAAAGTAACGAGGTTGTATCTCAGAGAAAATTTACAGTTCATTGAAATCACAGGCATCTCCCTACCTGAAGTCTGACCTAGTATTTAAATATATTGAGTCAGGTTAAGAAAAATCTATATACTGTGTTGCGTTAGGTTTATTCTTCATGCACAAGTCTGATTTTTAGGGAAAGCAGATTGTAAATAATATGCACAGTATGGTGGTTATAAACAAAGACTGCTCCCAGTTTGCGTAATTTTTGCCAGTTTTGTACATAGAATATGTGAGTTTTCTTTTTCATTCAGAATCATCTAGAGAAAAAGCTTTTCATCCCTACTGAAAATTTACACTTCCATGAAAATCAACTGGTACTGGTGGAAGCTCATAAAGACTGTGACACTCTGTTCAGGATATATGTAAATTAACCAAACAAAGAACAAATTAAATGTTTGCACATTATGAGTCTCACAGTATTAATACCTTTTTCTACTTTTAGCTGAAACTGTCCCATTTTTGATGCTATAATACTCTGTATTACTTTCAATCTATCGTTTCTGTTAATAAAGTCTTGTGAGCACTTCATATATTTACTTCTGACACAAGCAAATGTGCTTTTTCCATCTTCATGTGTATGATACTCTCACTTATTCTCAATATTTTATTTAGAAAATACTTTAGATGTGATAATTTCATTCCTCAGGCATACAAATGTTCCAAAGTTAATTATTTTGTTCATATTTCTACTGTCATTTTACATCTGTTTCATATCCTCAGCGATTTGTTGTCTAATTTTACAGGTAATTTTTATATGTATTTGCTTGCTTAAAAGCATTTTTAAAACAGATACACTTAAAGCTATGGCTATCTCAGCTTTTGGGTTTTTTTTTTATTATTATTCTGAGGGTTTAGTTAAGATTTTTTTGTATTTTTCAAATAAACTCTTCACTGTTCCTCATTATGCNAATGGCATCAGCAACTATTACTCCCAATGCTTTAAAATATAAAACTGTGAAATTAATTTTATTCCAGTTTCATGATTCTAAATAATTTCTATTTTCTACAAATAGGAGTTCTAGTCTAATATTGTTAAGGGGTTTATAAAGACCCTTTACTCCTTAACCTTCCATAAGAAACACACACAATGAAGTTTATCCTCCATATGTAGGATAAACAACATGAGTTAGGGGAAACATAAAAATATAAATATAGAGGTCTGATGACCTAAATTACCCACAAGAAGTCAACATTAAAGATTACATCAGTGTTAAGTATTTATAGTAAATCATGACTCTTTCTACATGGACGTTAAAAAACCAAACCAAGTCAAACAAATAAACAATAAACCCCCAAAAAAACGACAACAAAACCCCCACACATCAACCCCCAAACAAAAAACCCACCAAAATCAACTACAGTCCATTTGTCTTCTTTCCCCTGAAAAACTAGTGTGTTCTATTTGCTTTCTTTTCCTTCTCCCTAATGTTTCCTAAAGCCAACATCCTGAAGAAATACAGAGATAATTGCATAAAATTAGTTGTCTGTTTGGGATTATTTTTTCTCATAAAGCATTTGCTACTTAAGGCAGTAATTCCATAAAGTCAGTATTTATCTTTAGCACAGAACATAAGAAAATATTCTTTATTTAGATTGTGAAAGCTCTACAAATTTGGCACACATTACACTGAAGTGCTACAGAGTAAGTTCCTTAGTAAAAGAAAAGTTTACTCTCACTATTTAATACCAAGATTATGTAAATTCCTAGTACTGCTACAACCAAAGTTTCTTTCCCCCAACTACAAGTAAAAACTAGGATGTAATTTGGAAATTTCCTTTTTAAGCACTGCTCTGCAGTTCCCATAAATACAAACAGGATACCATCTACGGATCTCTAATATGGGTTGAATCTGCTTAAATCGTAAGAGAGAGTTCATAGGACTTTTGCTAAAAGGTTTTCATAGGATTTTTTTGCTAAAAATTTAACATCCAGTTCAAGGAGGAAGTAGAAGCAATTTCTCTCTGCTGGGAGTTGTTACCACCTAGATTCAAGTATGTCAGTAAAGACATAAGCCTACCAAACCTTTCTCTAAGGACATTCTTACACTCCATATCCCACAGTATCTGCAGAGCAAGTATAACCCAGCATTGCAATGGAATTCAATGATTAAAAGCAAACCAAAACAAGAGAGTAAACTCCTCATTACTAAACCAGCAGCACAGACTGCCTCACTGAACTAATTAGCCATTTTATATTCCATCCCTGGATCGTGCAGTTAAAATACTCTTAGGTGATAAAAGCAAGTAATTAATTAGTGAACAGGATCGGTTTATCTCCTCTGCACATTTAATTCAATGAAAATAGTCTATTACCTAAACACAAAAATGGGGTGGGAAGTGAAACTACAAGATAAAATTGCTGGGGTTTTTGTGAACTGTAAGATACTACCTCACCTTCATACACCCGATGTAATTTCCAATACTGTCTAAATCAAAACACAGTAGTATGTAAATCTATTTCAGAACTTTCTTGATACGTGTACGCTAATTTTGCTGCATGTGGAGAGTACAACAAATAACGTGTGCCTAGTAACAGACTGGGAAAATACCACAGGGCTAGAAGAACATCCTTTCAAGCATTCTGTTTTCATCCCCCTTTTTATTTTGATTTATTTCTTAACATTATTTTAGCTATTATGAACACCAATGGAGCCACATTAACTAAAATGCTAACTTCTCTCAGTTCCTCACATATAATGCAAGTCCATCTTCATCTCCACAGATGAACAGTGCTGACAAACCAGAAAAACCCAAAGTTGGATGCAGTAGTGATTTCTCAATAATGTCAGGTGCTATGCTTGCCATCCACAGTTTTGGATATTGCTCAGTTCCTCTCAAATACAAAATAAGCAACTTTATCCACCTCGCAGCATTAGTGACCTTCAATTGCTCTTTCTAATGTACTTTGAATGTTAAGTGAAGGCTTTTTACATTTTTTTGCAAAAGGAACTTAAAAGATAAAAAGTAACAAAACAACTCCCACAAAATTGTATTCAGTAGCTGAACACAACTGTTAAGTTTATTGTCTGTCACCCAGATATGACTCAAGGGACTGTACAGATCTATTGACACATTAGGAAACTTTTATCTGAGTTTTATTTTGGAAGGTTACTGTGTGCCCTCCATTTTCCTAGCAGGGCAAGATTTCTGTACCAGCAATTTTAAAAGAGATAAAGAAGGGAATAGTAGACAATGAGCATTTTCTGAGGAGAATCAAAGCAGTAGACTATGAAGATGGAAATGAAGCAATAAATTGCTGCATCATCTATTCCTCCCTCCTTTTTCCTATTTCTGAGGTTGTCTTCACAATGCCTGCTTCTGGAACAGAAACACTCATATCAGCAGCATCTAAAAGGTTTTTATCTGCATTGTTTCTCAGCTGTTTTAGAACTTAATAGTTATTGCCTGTATTCTTCTGAACAGTTATTTTGATGAAAACGGAATTACAGCCATTTTGGTCTGTAACAGTCCTCTATGCGTTGATAATCTCTGTAGATTTTTATAACCAATTTTTCCTGTGCACTGCTGATTACATGTAATATGCTGAACAAAATGTCTAATTTTTTTTTCCTTGTGCTGTATCTTGAAACAAAGGTTTGCAATCCAATTTCTTTTGTGTGCTCATTCTAGTGAAAAACTTAGAATCTGGATAGTCATCGGAGTGGAAGATAGGCAACTTCATGGGAGATCCTACAATATAAGACTGACTGGAAAATGAAAAAAGCCTTCTGGAAATCCTTAATGACAGGACAGACAGAGGAATACCACCTCTCTGGGTTCCATGCAACCTTTCCTAAGCTCTTAGGTTTTGATAGAAACATTACAGTAAATAAGGACAAATATGGGTACATTTAAAAAATATGTATACTTTTAACAGTCCTGAAAAATCTCTTTGATATTAACTGAATTATAGAGGAAATTAAGTGTCCAAAAATTAATTATCCAAGATGCACCAGAACACAAGTTTACATTTCATGCTTGATAAAATTACAGTGACTTAAATCACAATCACAATGCCATCCATTTCCATAACCAGTCATACAAGTAGATTGTATTATTCAGAGGAAGAAAAATACCATTTTCAAGCAAAATTTTCACTGTATCATTTACAGAGGCAACTAAAATGAAATACAACAGCAGAGCACAAATTTGTGCTAACAAGTGCATTTTTATTCTAATATCATGGCTTTATTCAACCCGTGTGATAACATTAAGTCTTGTTACAATGAGCGTCCTTGCCGTATTAGACTGGGAAGATCACTCAATTTAGTCCTTAATTCTGAATTTAGTTTTGAATTAATCTCTTCCTTATTCTTTTCTATAGTATAATGTCAAAATGTAATTGATTTCTCTGTACAGAAGCATTAAATTACCTATTCACTACCCGTAAATTCACAAAATAGGAAATAAACACAACCTCTGCTCTAGTTTTTGTTGCTACTACCTAAAATCCACAATAGTTTTCCCACTCAAAAATAAGACTCACATGTGGAAGAAAATATTTTGCACTTTTTTCATCACAAGAAAAAGAAAGTAAAGGAATTTTCATGGAATTACGGTGGGGTATCCAAAGTAGGAGATGCTGAAGAAAAAATAGAGATGACAGTGCTGATTAAGGATCAGGATTACATCTCGTATTGATAGGAGGAGATGGAACAGGACTTCCACAGCTTTTGAGAACTGGATGAACTCACATGTTACATGTATATTCACCATGGTAAAATTTCATAGCTGTGCTGAGTCAAGGAAGAGCTGGTTGTAAGTCCAGGGGCTCCAAGTTCATCATGTACTGAACTCTATCCTTTTTATTCTATTAAAACCTTATGCTATCTCATGAAGTCATCTGTTTGTTACAAGAATGTCCTTTCCCTGGAAAATCCAGAGTTCTAGACTTAGAAACAGCTCCACTGCCTCTGGCTGCTCTCTGTTGAAGCATGTTCACTCATGTATAGGGTTGACTCCCTATGGATCTGAGTGTTCCTTGTCCTACCAGGATTCAAAGTTTGTTGGAGGTGTGCTTAATTTAAAGAAAGGAAGAGAATGAACTATTAGAAAACTATTGCCAAGCTATGGATTTACTGCACCTGGCTATTATTCTGAAAAATACTATTCTGCCAGTACACTGTAGGAAGACAGGATCCTCTTTGCCATTTAAGGTTACATTCATTTTAGCATTTGTTGTGGGTGAAGGTTATAAATGACTGAAGTTCAGCTAGTTGTCTGCTAAACATTTAAAATCTCCCAGTTTAAAGAATCATGGGTAAGAAATTTCTTAGGTGGTAATATAATATAGGGCAACAAACTGGAGTTGCCTGTTTTCATTTAACAGCTTTGTTAATGACCTGAGGGGAAAGTCAAACAGGAATTTAATTAAATTTCTAGATATATCAAATTAGGAGCAGCTGCAAGCAACAGTAAGGGCAAATAAATAAAAAGAAAGAACGAAAGGGGAGAAAGAGGGGAGACAGAGAGAGAGGGAGGAGATATATCTGCTGGAATAATATTATATTCTGAAAAATTAAACCTAAATACAAACATTCAGTAAAAAACAAATACTACTAGGCAATCATGTAGAAAGAAAAGAGAACCTAACCAGACATGGACTCCAATTAAATACAAGTATTGGAATTAAACTGAGCATCAGAAAATAAAAGCTCATTATCTACTAGATCGTGAGAAATCTGTCTAGGAAAAGTAAGAAATTCTGTGTTATTAATGCAGTTACTTAATAAACCAAAACAAGTTCGACAGGTGTACAGACCAGTGTCTGTTTCAAAGAGATGGATTAAGTAAATTAATCCAACTTTCTATTGACTTGAAGTAAACATTACAATTGTCAGATGCCCTGGAATCTATTGGTACACTATCAGGCATATAGTACACAATAAAAAGGTAGTGGTCAAAGAGGGAGAGACCCAAAGAATTACTGATTTCCTGGAAATATAAACAAATAATTTTAGTGCATTTGCTCATTTTATCAAATATGAAAAGGCGACTTTTTCAACCAATCACATATTTGGAGAAACAATAAAATTTCAAATGCAATTGACACCAACTGCCAATTTCTGTAGAGAAAAGGACTACAGGCGTTGCTAGCTGGGTATAGGTAGACTCCCATGAAGTCAGAATGACACAGCTGCTGCCATGTCTCCTCAGATGTCCATTATATGCAGCTACAGGCATTTACTTGTTATTAGAGGTAGTCTGGATTCACATGTCAAATGTGGTCCCACACTGTGTGTACCAAAGCTATCACACAAATTTTGGCTTCATCAATAGCAGGCTTCTTTAGAGGGAGTACCAATTTCTCCTAACCCAGGCTGGTGTCAGCAGCACATTGGTGGTACTTCAGAGCCCAGCTCCAGGTTCAGACATCTCCTGCAAAGGGCTTGAACATCAGTAGAGGTGAACTGTGCAGTTCCAAAAAATACATTAACACCATCAAAGAAAAACACCAGCCCACTGTCAAATCTGAAAGATTACTAAGTTCTATATAAGTTACTATAAAATATTTCCCAAAAGGAAACTGAAGCACTTCAATTTAATAGCTCCTTGGTAGTTAAAAGCAGAAACTACCTGCTTAAGGAAAAAATATGTTTTTGACATAGCAAAATCTTCCATAACTTTTACAGTCTTCTAAGAGTTCTGTCTGACTCTCTCTGAAGCTTATAATGCTCTCCTGTGGTTAGAGAGATGCTTGACTTAGAAAACTAAAAACAACTGGTTTCAATTTACAACGTAAGTCCAGCTGTGTTATAGAAGATTAATAATGTATACAGAAGTTTAATAACTCTTTTGAAATTAAAATGTATTAAGAAATATCCAGGATAGATAAATATATTTGTAACCACAATACTAATGTTTCATACTTGAGTTCTGCCAAAAAAACGACAATAGCAGCACAGGAGACCCTGTCATCTCAATTTTGCTCTCTGTTTGGGATACTCAGAATTTTCATGAGGAGGGAGTGGGATTTCATAAATCCATGCGTGACCCTGCAAGAAGAAACTAGTCCAGATAATCTTATACAAGAGAGCATGGTCTGCACAAGCAAAAATGGGCAGGAAGGGCTTCCTGGAGGCAGATGAGAAGTCAGAGAGGTCTAAGATACCAAGCAGGAAGGACAGACAATTATGTTAGTGGATAGGCCTGGAGATGTTTATAACCAACTAACTACTCAGATGCATATTCACAGCAGTAAAGTTCAAACCCTTTCTTTTGAGCATATGTAGGCTAATTGATCTTACTGATCTCCAAAATCAAAATTATTCTCAAGCAGAAGCCTTTCAAATCAAGTGGTTTTACTTATAGCATGCTAACTCGTGCATAAAGTTTGGGATTTTTTAAAACTCGGGCTTGGCTGTAGCAATGGGGAACAAAGCGACGGGGGCCCCTTCATGCATCCGAAGCAGATCTCTTTATTGCAGAAATCACCCCCCTTTTACACCTTTAATCTCCACCTGACATCACCGAAACCAAACCGAGGCCTGACAGAACTGAATAGAAGGAGGGCACCCATTAGCTGGCTCAGCTGCCGTGCCGCTCTCCCCCCTTCCTCACACCCAATCAGCTTCCCGCTCTTACGCTGACTCCGCCCTCCTCCAGCCAATCAGAATCTCACTCCCGGGTGTCACTCAGCTGACTCCGCCCCCACTCACAACCGCCGCTCACCCCCTCAGCGACTCCCGCTCGTCCGGCCTGCCGCTGTGCCGTTCCCCCCGGGCCTTCTGGTGGGCAGCAGCCTTCGCCGCTGTAACACTTGGCCCTTATTCCACTCATCTGTTTTTATTTCCCAGAAGCCAGAACACTTGATGAAATATCTGACATCCAGCATTGCCAGGAGCTTTTTATGTCAGGCTTCAATGACGCAGCTGAAATCTGAAAGCATTTAAATACTGTAACATTGATAAAACAGTTCTCACAGCTCCATGTACCGTGATGATCCCCATCTATCTTCCAAACCAGTTAACATGCCAGTATGGCCTTCCTTGCTGTTTAATGCTTTGCATAAGGATTTTGAAATAGCCTTTGACAAAGACTAAGTCCTTATTTGAGTCAAAACTAGCAGTGATAAAAAAATGGTTTCATAAAAACACACATGCACTACATGTCCGTGCACTACAGTTCTGCTGAACTGCAGGAGAAAAGAGGCTCAGAACAACAGAGCAATGACAAAAAGAGAAAAAACCCCCATGCATTTAGCTTTCTGTGTGTTTTATTTTACTCATCCTCAGCAAGTGTTAATTCCTTTCAGACAGTTTAAATTTGATTGCAACATTTTTTGTGAGCAGTGCCTACTGGAACTGAATTTACCTCTGAATTGAGCTGAACAGGCCTAAGTTTCTCTTAGCTTTATGAGAAAAATGTCCTAATTTTACAGAAAGAGCTGGAAAACAGACTTCTCTTTATTATTTGATGTGTAGAACTATATGCCATGAAGTTTTTCAGTTCCATAAACTTTAAAATCAAGTTACTTCATGAATGCACACTAAAATCCATCACGCAGCCTTCTTTCATCTGTTTTTCACTATGCACACAGCCCGATAACAATGCTGAATATGACACATCAGTGGTAAAACTACAGTGGTAAAGGTTGCAGGCACTTCTGAAAAACCTCCTGAGGCAGTGGTAAAAAACAGAGTAAGGTATATCATCATTAGTACTAACTGGAAAAAATAATGGATAAACATTTTGTCAAATCTACAAAATAGGTGTAACCTAGTAAGCACATATATACATATATATACATATTTGTGTGTATGTATGTGTATAAAACTCAGAAAAGGGAAATCAGATTTTCTTCCAGAAAACAATTTGGGAATTAATTATTTGTTACTACATACAGCCTGAGATTTTTTTATTAAATGAAAGTTGTTTCCAGACTGAGATAATTGTTGTACATTCCTCTTTGGTATGTCAAGAATTAGTATCAGGAAGCCAATAAAATATTGAAGCAATACATAGTATCTTAGTGCTTTTTATCTTAGATTTACACTACATCTTTTTTTTCTTTTCAAAAACACCGATTAGAATTTTCTGCTTTAAGGAAGAAACCAGGAAAAGTTCTACACCTCAAAGAAAAGAAATCAGTGTATGAAAGCACATTTTAGCTTCCCTATAGAGACGCTGACACACCCCATAATCAATTACTTGTGCTCAAAGAGCCACCCCAAACCTCGTTTCTGAAATAACTGCTGTAGTTGACTGCATTCTCCCCCTTCTCCTCCTCATTTTTCTGCTTTTGTCTTATCCTATCATCTAATTCGTTGTTCATCATCTACTAATACCTCCTTTGGCCATTGCACAAATGGAATTCTGCAGCCCATCTTTCTTAGAAAATAATTATATTTCACCCACTGCTCTCCACTGTACCAGAACTATTAGAGTAGAGAAAATATTATTTGTGCTATCCAGAAGAGCTATGTGACTTCATGGTCAGCACAATAACCTCCACAAACACTACCTGCATATCATTTTTATCTTAGTTTCAAAATAGCCTGTAACTTTCATTTTTTCCTTTTTGCTTTTAATTAGAGAGAGTCTGTTGCTCTCATGCAGTGAGTAGATTTATTATTTTACTGAGTAAATTATTTTACTGAGTAATACTTGCCTAATATTTATCAACAAGAAAGTTATATTGCAGTAGATAAAAATACAGTACAATAATATTACAATTGAAATGTTACTGTTTGTTCAACAGCATGAGAGAGTCTAAGAAAATTTGCTTCAATTTCTTTCAGTCTTATTTCCTTCATTCCTAACAAAACTTACTCATTTTTTAGGAGTGAGCTTTATGTATCAGGGATATCTCATGAGAAAAAGATAGATTAATTCAACTCCAATGGCAAGAAATAAGTATTTTTCATACTGTGCAACTTCTGTGACAAGAAAAAAATCTTAATCTCTTCCTCTGAAATTTCCTATGGATTGTTTACAACCTAAGAATTTATTCTTATGTAAGCCTTTTTATAATTAGATTTTGATACTTCATGTTTCTCCTCACCATCTATAAAATACTATTTTATAGTTACTAAGTTCTAATAAGTTAATTTTAGTTTTACACAGAACAACTACCCCCTTAGTATAAAATAGATACACTTCTAAAAGAAGAGAACATTAGTCTATATTCATCATAGACAACACTTTGTTACATTTTGAACCTTGTGTTGTTCTTTTGGATTCTCTGATGCTTCCTGGAACGCCAGCAGGAATTCAGCATGGCAGAAAGACCAGACCATTATCTGAGATTTCAGAACTCCTATTCACCTAAACATGTAAGAGCAGAAATATCAGCTAGCAAGTAATACAACCTTATCTATGCAATAATGAGAACATAAATATTTCCTTCTTAACAAATTTTCCTTTTGCATATTTTTTCCCTCAGTCACATCTTACCCAGTTGTGCAGTACAATCTGGAAGGGCAGGGACAGTGTAAAGGAAAGGTTTGAAATCTCAGAAGGAGAAACCCTGGACTATCAGAAGATAAAGGAATTTTAAGAGGTTTAGGGTCATTTTCTTACAAAATATTATCTTTGAAATGGCACATTTCTGCCCCTTTATATTTGTACACAACATAGGCCCCTTAGCAAGGATTTTTCATGCTCTTCCTTGTGAGACTAAGACCTCAGGTCACATAAAAGTTAAAAGCATAAGTTACATACATAAACACTCAATGTTTCTTAAAAATACAAGTCATCTGACCAGAATGAAGAATTTGCCTGCTAATGGTAAATATACAATCTCTAACTGCTAACTGACAGGTGAGATGTGCAAAACAGAAAGCAAAAATAGAACCCATAAATTTCTAACTATTGTGAAAAGTAATGGATTTTCAGCTTTCCTTCTATTAGCAGTTATCAGTGAATTCTATCACCATGTATTTCTGAATTAATACAGCTTACTGACAATATTGATATTGCATTTTTTTAAATACCTAGGTCAACAAAATAATTCTGCAGTAACATGCCAACCAATTTAATTATTACTATCTTTAGTTTAACTCTATCTGACATTTTAATTCACCATCCTAGAAAAACTGAAATACTGAAAGCTCAGAGGTCTGAAAGAACTGGATATTTTCCCCATTTTACAGAGAACACATAAAAGATGATAATCACATACAGAATAGGGACCACTAGAGAAACTTTTCAATAAAATGAAGATATCAGCCTTATTGAAGCTTTCAACAGACACTTCAAAAATTAATATAAAGAACTATGTTTAACTGACCATACTGGAATATCCCTGATGCCATTCAGTTGATATACAGGCTGTGTTATCTTTAGACATAAAATGGAAGCTAAAGGAAATGTCAATTAGGCAAAAATAAAGAGGAAACATTGTAACTGCCTTTTCAAAAGAAAATACAAACATGGAAAGAAAAAGGTAATTTTCCTTTATTTATTTAATATAAAGAAATATCAATTTGCCATTTGAAGCTAAGGAACAGCATAATCTAATATCCTATACTAAACTGGCTTCTGGGAACATTAATTATTAATATTAGCCTTAGAATGACCACAGTTGAACAAGATATTTCTTTTCCACTAGTATGAATAGATGCCTTATAATTTAATATTTTAAAAGAAGAGTAGTAATTGGTAGAGATAATTAGTACTGGAAAATCCCCATGGCAAAAAAAACACATCCTACTAGCAGCTGAATAAAGTACCATGTTATTCCTAAAGAGTGAAAAAAAAGCACCAGAGCTTCCAGTTCTATCATTAATGTAACAATCATTAAGTTAATGTAATATTTTGTGTAGTCTGTTTATTTAACTGCATGCTTATTTAACACAGTAACATGAAAAAGTCACAATTCAAATATGTATTTCCTACACAGTGTGACCACTAACTCCTCTGGTAACAGGACTACCTTTAACATACATCAGGAATATATGAAAGATAGCAGGGTCTTATGGCAACAGAGTGACATGGAGATTTACAGTAAACAAAAACGTATTCAGACCTTTCTTGTATCACACGCTGGCTGTCCTAACCCATACATCTGTTACTCTAATTACAAGCCTTGTGCAGCTATGGCAAAGCTCAATCTGTGATACCTAGTTTGCTTTTAATATAGCCTGGGGTGAATTTCAAATAAAGCACACAAAGGCAAGCAGTATCAACCAGTACAAGAAATACACAGCATCCACAAAGAAAAAACTATTTATCTTCTTTTTAAATTCTTTTGTTACCAGCCATGTCAAAATTCAATAGCTTAGGGAAACAGATAATAGATTAGAAGAAAATTCAATTTTTATTCAGAAGCAACTCTTCACCATAGTTCACAGGCTTTTCCATTACAGTATACTTCGAATTCAATAATCACTCTGATTTATTATAATGAGTTTAAAGTATACAATATTCATGGGCTTGGATATTCTTGTTTCCTGGTGGTTTTTTTTTCCCTTAATGCTTTCAGATTAGATTCTTACAAGCCCACTAAAGAAAAAAATAATCATGCTGCTCGAATAAGATTTCAGACAACCAGAAGTACTAACTAGAACTGATCCAAATTTAATTGTAAATATAATTCTCTAGGATCAAACCACACTTACCAATGTGACAGCAGGGGAAACAAAAAGGAGGGGCGAATGCCTTGAAAATCCATTGTTAAAAGCTGAATCCTGTATATAATATTCTATACCTATATGGCTTAGTGAAACTAAGTGAAACTTAGTGAAATGTAGCAGTGTTCACCTGCCTCTCCTGGATGACAGCAGTTAGAATGCCCCATATTAGTTATTTTAGGGTTGGAAACACCTCATTTTGAAGAAACACAGTAGTGTGAAAACTATAAGGAATAATTTCCTGGAGCATTTGAAAGCAGTGACACATTTTTCTTTATCAATATTATGGTCTGAAATGCTGTTTTAATAGCCACCGATGAAAGAAGGATCATGGCAGACCAAGTACCCCAACAGCACCCATGGAGTGCTGGCATTAGTGCAGTGAGAGGTAAGCAGCACCACAGTTCTGGAAACAGTGCTTCCTTTATTTGTTTAGCAACAGATGGGACTCCCAAGAGCAGCTCTCTGAACTCAGGTTTTTTTGGAAAGAGTTGGCAGAGAGATCCTTATTTACCCACAACAGAACTGTAAGTAGGAGGATTCGGTAATCTTGCAAATGGTTCTTCCATTAGTACCACTTATGACCAACAGAACAAATAAAACGTATAAAAAACTGGCAATGCTTTAATTGCACAGTATCTTTATAATCAAATAAAGTCAATGTAAATACTCATTTTGGTGAAAAAAACCTTACTAATTAAGAGGAAACAGAGAAGGTTGCATAGGGCATGTCCTTATTAATAAATAAAAGTGCTCAACACATGATAATGTCCCAATCAAATTCAAAGTTTGACTAAAAATTATTTTATAGATATGGCAGAGTAAATTTTAGTGTTTGTTTTTTTTAAACTAACAATATACTTTATATAAGGTGGCCTGCAGAAAGTAACAGTTCTTTATCAAAGTTTCCATTTCTGTTTTTATCTTTAAACAGAATGGAAATATTTCTAACATTCATATTAAAAAAAATGCTTCGAAACATCATTTTATATAAAGCAGAGACATCATCTTAAATAAAAGGATCAAAAGTATGATTATTCACTACATTTATGGGGTGTTTCAACTGTAGCACTGACAATTCTTTGAAAGACTTATTCATTGAAACAGGATCAACAGATATTATCAATACAGTAGTACATATTTTTTCAGTCATAAATAGGTTTTCTATTAAAGAAAGCTATAGAAATGGAATCTCACATCATCATTTTATACATGTAATTCTGAAGGAATCATAAAAATATAATTAACAATGGCAAATTATTCCTTGCATTAAACCTCAGAGAGTTGAGATGGTTTTCCACCAAAATATAGTCTTTCCTTATAAGTCATACACTAGCAGAGAAAATTACAGAAACTGCAATAAAGGCCTCGAACATTGCAACTGGCCAGGAGGAAATGCAATATTCAGAGAAATATGCTCAAGGAGCCCAAGCTACTGCAGAACAGAACCAAAGCCATCATTCCAGGGACCACAGAGTTGTGTGGAACCTCCCAAGGGCACGCACAGAGAAGTGTTTAGCTACTGTCTTCCATGGGATTTTGGTAGAAAAATTAAGCAGACAGGTTGTTCCTCCTTCTTAGGAAGGAGATCTGCTCCATTTTGGAGTTAAACCTTCACTGTCCTGCTCCCAGGAGACTCCAATCCCTCCTGAAACACACAGAACTATGCAGCACCTTTGCTAAACTGAAAAGGATCACTTTTCATCCTCACTTTTCACTTTTTTTTTTGTGATAGCTGAACTATTGTTCCAGGTAGAAAGAGAAGATGCACATGAAAGACCTACTTAACTATTTAGAATAGTTCTCAAGTTCATGGTTATGAAAGGATTTTGACACTTTGTTCCAAAATTCTATACATTAGCAGTTACCAGACTTGAGAGGAAAAAAGCTCTGATAGGAGAGCAGATCAACTAAACTAGATTAGGAGCAGGGAAGCAAGTATGTTCCTAGCAATTTATATGTAATTAAATTAAATGATACATATCTAATGAAAACTGTAGAAATCCTGAATTAATATCCACAGAGTCGGGATTTCCTAACATGAAAGTAAACCAGATTTAACACAACACAGTGTTTTACACAGATTCAATACAACACAGCTACAAAACCAAGGCAAAAAAGAAGCAGTAGTAATATGACTAAAAATGGAAGAAACAGACCAGAGAACATGACCATCTTGCCAACCAACACATCTTCAATTCAGAATATGGGAGACTTCAAGAAGGTAAATTCATGGACTGAAAGGAAAATTTGACCTTGAATTCAGGGAACTTGGTCCCTGTTTCCTCACACTCACAGTGCATCTACTGCAAATAGGTCAACCTGATCTTGCAGAAGATGTCCCTGCACATCCACTAGAGTCCAATAGAAATTGTAGCTTCCCTCCTATAGGCATCCAAGATTGCTTTGAAAACTAAACATAAATTATGGACAAATGAATTCAGCACATGCAAATCAAATACTGTAAAAGAAGACCACTCAGAAATGCTTATTAAACCAACACAAATTATCACATCTCCATCCTTATCATCTATTTCTAATTAACAGAAAAATGGAACTATCTAAACAATAGCATATGGTAACAATGAAAGCAAGAAACAATTCTTCAATCTCAAGTTAATTAAATAGAGATGAAATGACTATATTCTTCTGTGCATGTTCAACTACTCTTTTTATTTTTTTTATAACATCTTTTCATGCAGCTTTTTTTCCCCCTGAAAGTACAGTCATTTCTGTTCTTTAAAGAGAGAGAGAGCAAAGAACAAGTGATATCTGGATGCTAGAGGAAATGCAAATGTAGATCAAATAATCATTCAATAATCACTTACATACCAATGCAAGCATTTTCACCTACTGAAATAGCTAACACATGAAAAATAGAAAACAAACTGCACATTAGTTGTGGCACTGTTCCAACTTGAAAGTGTAAGTTAAAGTGTAATTCAGACAATAATTTCCGAAATCCAGTAGAAATTTGGGTAGAATTTTAAAATATAAAGACTAAGTGTAGCTACTGCAGTTACAAGCAAAGAGCAGCATTAAAAATAATGTGAATAAACTGATGAGTAGCCCTAATTTCCCTTAGCAGGTAACCAAATATGCACAGTACTGAATTAGTCACCTAAAGTAAAAAAATATAAGTGGGATTTTGAAAAAATCCTTAAATTAGCAAATTAGATACTGTAGAAAGACAACAGCATGAAGCAAACCGATTTCATTTTACTGCAATCTATGTAATAGAAACTATTTCTAATTATACATTACTGATCTTTAAGCAATCATAATCAAAATCGATGAACCTTTAAACAAATTAAACAACTTAGTTTTTTTTAACCACTGCTTAGTCCACTGTCTCTAGGTAATTTTCTCATCTCCTTCTTATCTAAGAATCACTTTCTGACTCACTTTCTGACAAAAAAAAGAACAAGTTTAACATTCTTTCAGAAAACCGCTCTTCTTACAGATTGCTAAAGCTTCTTCCTACTATGAATTAAATTGTTCCTTCCCATTTATGCTGTCAACATTAAACTTACACATTAATCTGTTCTACCTGACCTAAAAAGGAGGGAGCAATGGCTCCCAGATTCTTTGTACAGACCATGCAGCTACATGGTTGCACTTTCAGTGCTTGGGAAATTCCAGTGGGGCTCTGAGTCAGAACACCCAAGAACTTGCTCATGGAGCACAACACAGCTTGACTTTTCCCTGTTTTTCTGGGCATCTGGGGCAGACAGGGGTTCTAGACTGATGCACCTCCAGCCACTCCCCAGGATATCCAGAAATCCTGGATCAGTGCTCAAGCAGGGAAGAGACGTAGCAAAATTCTATGTATGATAAGCCTACTGAATTGCAGTGTAGCCATTGGTCAAATACATTTTAAAACTTCATAAGCTACTTTCCTAGAGTAAGCATTTGTAATCAACCTGTGTTAGTAACTAAAAGTAAAACAAAGCAACACAAGTTCCTTTACCGTTACTGCAAAAATCACCAATCTTGGTTAGTTTTTTTCCTGATTCTGAAATTTTCACTACATTTACCTCTCAAATTTAGAAGAATTAACTCATAAATAAGGTAAGCACATGCTATGGCTAACCACATAAAACAAAATAGAATGTTGTATACCGAAGAAAATAAGACTGGTAAACTAATACTGGAAATGCATTTTGATTCATTAACCTGTGTGTTTCATAAATGTAAGCAGTTTCCCTGAACACATGGTTTGATTGCTTGGTTCCACTTTAAAACTCTCTTTTTTTAATTCAGAATTCCTAGAATTTGTGGTTCTTTCTTTAAGGAAAGTGCTAGCTATGACAACCTTCTGTGACAATATGTGATAATAAACAAATTTCAATAATATTTTAAAAGTTAAAAAGTAAACAAGGGAAAAGAAGTTCTTCTCTTCTTGTACTACAACACATGTTACCCAGGCTGTGTGCATTGGCAAATGTATGGCACTTTCAGATTTCAGGCTCTTTTTCCTGACTTGGGAAGTACATGTCACATTTGTATTCAGATTTACCAACTGAAAACAAAGAAACAACGAAATCTTCGTATGATAGGACAATGCTCCACATATCTTCTCTCTGAAACACATTCTCTAGATCACTATTAGATTTGTAAACAGATCTTAGGAATAGAAGTTCCTATTCACCAACCAGCAGAGCAAATTTCTAGAGATACCGTGAAGCCACATTGTCATCTATACTTACCAGAACAGTTCTATTCCACACATCTGTGCAAGAATACCTTTTTTCCAGTGTTAAAAAAATTTGTAAAACTATTTATATTTTAGGCAGCACACTATCATTTAATGAATAAATACTGCATTTTTTTTCAGTAATTGCAATTACGAACTTCAATTATCCAGCTACTATTTTTATCTTCGGTTTAATTTTCTAAGAACACAAGAGCTTAAATAGGTGTTTCAGATTTAACATTGATCTGAGTGTTACGGGAATTATTAAGCACTAGAGCATTTATGAGGCTAATGTAAATCACTAATGGTGTTACTTGCTCTGATTTTTACGCCATTATATCCTTGACAAACAGAGCCAGGCTGAAACACATTCTGTCATGACAGAATGCTTACAAGCCTTTTCTTGGATTTCCCTAAGGGAATATNTAATCACATTTTTATTAACTTTAGTGAGCAGTTGCTGCCTGGAAGAAAGCTACAACTCTCAGGTCTTTATCCTGAGTGCATGGGACTAAGATAAAGCTATAAATAAATACACAGGATTGCAACTGACCCATTCACTGCTGATAAAAATCTAAGAGAAATGCCACTCAGGTCACCGATAAGAGGATTCACCAGAAAGGTGTTAAATCCCAAATGAACTGATTATGTAAGTGAGGTGTCACACAGCTCACCTACAGATGTTCCACAAAGTGTAAGACATCACCATCAGAAATGAAAACTTGTTCTCCATAATTCTTTTGTGAAATGAATCATCATTATGTCTACATCTACATTCAGCCACAGCATTAAGCAGGGTATATATTGTGCTATTCTGAGAGAAAAAAAACCAGGTGGAAACTAATTCCATCCCCTTTGATACAAATGGAGTATAAACAGCAATGGCAGAGTCAAACTGGCGAAGAAACAAGAAAAAGTAATCGTAGGAACAGAAACTCCAACAGCATAATGCTAAATATTCTTCCATATTTCAGAGAGAGCAGTCCAGGCAATTAATATTTTAATATACAGAACTTTAGCTCTTCTCTATTATCTGAGAAACCAGTGGATTTTTCTGAAGCACACTTCAAACAGTTAAATTCTCAGCTGGTCCGGCAAGTATTTGCAAATTTCAGACATGACATAAGCCTCACAGGCTGCTTCTTGCTATGATTCATTCTCATGGTATGAATCAGGCTCCTTATAATGCCTATCATTATGGTAAAAAGTAATTTTTATCTTCCTTTAATAGCACCAAACTATAGACATCACATAATGTAGCACTTATTTTTTACCCAAATGAGTATTTTTAATTAGACAAGCAATTATGACCAGCTTTCAGAAAAAGCGTATTTTTTTTTAAATCAGAGGGGTTCATTCCTG